>LPNX010613361.1:25104-66385 GCA_001517045.1 Pseudotsuga menziesii
GGTCACTATGGGATAGAGGATCCTGAATGAAAATTCAGTAAGAAGGGAATACATGAAAACTCTCATAAAAAGGGATAAAATCTGAAAAAACACAAAAAAATTGCTAAGGCGGCATGGGAATGAGGAACAAAGGAACGTTTCTGTTCATCACCTGCTACAATCCTGTGGTGTCCAATGTTACCAGCTACCTTGAAGAGAAATTAATAATGAACTCATTTTTCTAGCCTCAGCAGAGTTATCCGGACTCTACAATCTTGACTTTCATCGCCCAAAGTGGACTGATATCAATGATAAAGGGACACATTTCTGTCATTAAGAAATCTATCTAGCTGGAAGAATCCAAGGAATACATTTTGTTGTAAGACAGTCGGCGTTTCAAGGAAGAAACCACCCAGAGGTCTAGGTTCACCAGGGAATCGCCAGTTGTTGCTGCCGCAACCTGTTTCCCCGATTTTAGTCTTTTACTTAAACTCAGGGACCCCTCCTTGTCATTTGTTGCTCGAACCTACTGGTGAAAGTTTGGCGTCTTGGAGCTTATCTTGTGTTTGAAGTCGATTGCTCGACTTTTTTAAGTGTTTGTCCAAGTTAGCTTGAGTCGTGCGTTTTCCTGGTACCCGTCAAAGTTTGAAATGTTTGCATGAACAAGGGAAAAGACGGGTTTTAGGATGCAGGTTATTTCTAGCGATGATGTTGTTCTCTCTTTGGATCGGGCCTCTTTTGGAGGAAGAAGAGTCTTATCCCACCCGCCGTTGCGGCCCTTAGAACAAAGTCTCCGCCCGACCCACTTCTCTCCGACGCCCGATTCGGGTTGTGAATCGCTTGCCCCAGAGTTCCTGTTCACCCGACGTAGCGGCTGGGGAGATAAAGTTGGGCCCCGACTTGAGTTTCACCCGACGCCCGAACTACCGCCTTTGCAGCTTCCGTCGCCTGTCCGTAGCTTGCATCCCATCCGCCGTTGCGGGTGGCGGAGTAGTCTGCCCGCCGATCCGCTCTCCTCCGCCGCCCGATCACCTACGACGCTCGTTTTCCACTTCCTCTCTTCCCGTGCTCGCCCGCCGTTGCGGCTCCCGAAACTTACCCATCCGATGCTTGATTATTAGCCCACCCGACAGCCGTTTCTCTTCATAAGTTCCGCCCGTAAATCCAGGCCAATTTCTTTGTGAATTTTTCACTAGGGTTATAAAATTTTGATGTTCGATGTCTCAAGTTAGTGGATAATGCGCATAAATTACGTGCAGGGAGAATCACAGGAGTCATGAAGGTGGCCTGCGGCAAGAAAAGAGACAACCCAAACGGAAGACAAAGGCGCCACTGAAGCGTTTCAGCAGTTACTGTCATAGGGTAAAACGTTTATTCAAATGATTGAAGAAAACGAAACGGCCAGGAGAGAAACTGAATCGCCCAGAGCGCTGAAAGGTCACGCGCTGAGGGAACCCAGGGGACATCAGTTGTTGTTTAAATAATGGGAAGCCGGATGAAAGGGGAGCTTTTTCCCTTAGAAAAGTTTGTAACTGTTGACTCGGAAGAGGAACTATTTCATTTTTTGAAGTGAACTGCAATTTTGTCTACTGGAAAGAGTAAAGAAGTGAAATGTACCAATGCTATTCAATGAATAATGCTGAAGAAGAACTATTTCGTGTTCAGCCGTATTTCATGCGCTGTGAGGATATTTGATGTTTCGAACCTAAGTTCTTGTTAATTATTCTGCAGTCTTTTCTGGGATACATTTGCACTATGAGCAATAATTGCTGTTATAGAATGATCGGTTAACTGGTTATTCGAATATTTGTAGTTTTCATGTTCTTTGGGAAAAGTATCAGCTATCTGTAGCTTTCTTACAGTATGTGATCCTTTATTGCTCATTTAAGATGATAGCCTCGCTCCCTAGGGATAGTTTAGATAGCTAGTCGTTTCTGTTCGTATCTGGTTTGTTTGCTTGTGAGCATAAGACGAGAGGTAAGAACCCGCGTAGCACTTTGTGACAGCCCCCCTGCATTTAAACCAGCCTGCATTTAATTAGGCACGTGCACATCATTTCCTTTTAGTCAAAATACAAAAACTCGGTGGGCCGGGCCGCAACCGGTAAAGCCTTTGTTTGTTACTTTGACCTACGGTAGCCGGACCGCAAACCGGACGGATTCCCTATACCAAACAGTCGGCGGGCTAGTTGGGAACGCTGATTGGGGACAATCCCTTACTGTTGCCGCTTGGGAATTTCCAGGCCTCAACAGGTGGCTAATTTTCTTTTTTCATGGATAACTTCGGAACTGAGTATGTGTTAAGCACTATATTCTTGACACATGCTAAAACCAATATTTTAAGATATTATGACTGTTGATTTAAAGATGAATGAATGGTAGGTAAGTATACTGAGGAGAAGTAAAATTTTGTACAGTTCCTATCCTTGCACCATTGTTTATATTGTATAATATATGATTATGATTTTTGCAAAAACATAATTAAAAAAAAAAACATTGCTCTTTTTGCAAATCAATCCCACCTCCACTAGATTATGTATGTTGGTTTTCAGAAAAAATACCTTTCTATTTGTATAGGACAAATTGCACACACCTTGCAATCATCACAATCCAAGATACCACATTTCACTCAAGCATTTCACTAAAGAGCTTCAAGGCCTTCTCGACAAGCCCATTCTTCGCATATCTTGTAATCACGGCACCACATTCCTTTCAAGCATATTCTGAAAGAGCTCAATAGCCTCATCAAAATACCCATTTAGGGATTACCCAGTAAACATACTATTCCATGAAACCAAATTTCATTCAGTCATTTTTCCAAAAAATTTGCATGCAACTCCTACAAAACCACATTTTGACATAAATGTCTACAAAAGTGTTTGTCAGAAAGAAATTGGATTGTAGCTCACTTCTTATTATTTCATGATGAAATTCCTTACCTTATTGAAAATCCAACAAACTTGGACATGCCGGGAGAATGTTGGTGAAGGTCAAGGAAATTTGTTGGATGCCCACTCTCCATGTTCGATCAAACAGTGATAGGACTTCCTCATGCATCCCACTCCTACAATAAGTTGCAATCTTGATAGTCCATAAGACAATGTTTCACTTTAGCATTTGAGCAAACACGATGTGAGCATCGACGAAAACTCCACACTTTTCTTATACCAACAAAACCTTGTTCACTAAAAAAGTGTCTCTGGATTCATATCCTATGTGAATTATGTGGGAATGAACTTGTTTTCCTTTAGGGCATAGCATTATTGTTTACACATGCCAGTGATAAGATTGCATGAACAGAGGAATCTAGGAGAATGCCTCAGTTTCGCACGAGATGCAGAGTGTTGAGTGCATCTTTCAAATGGTTTGTTAAACTCAATTTTCTGTAGTCTCGATGCATATCAACAAAGGACAAGCATTGAGTTGCATATTGCATTTCAATAGAGGCCTTCATCACTCCCCTTGATTTTTTTCCTTTAAATGGTCCCCATTGGAGATAGGCTACATGAATTCCATCATCAAACCAATCCATAGTTTCACATAGCCTAGAAGACCATGTCCCAACCATAATCTTCATGATCATGATCATAAATCTTCATATTCATCATTTGGAGAAAAATTGGAAATCACCAATGTAATTTTTTTTCCAAGGCTGGGCTGGTCATAGGTAAACCCTAATGACCCAATGTTGGATGGAAAATGATATCACCCCATGAAACTATGCAAATACTATGTATTATTTATGTCAACCCATTTCTATGGCCTTAATCATTTCAGGATCCATTGTGACAACATTCATGGAAATGATTTTCCCAAGATAATGGGTCTCCATATGGAATGCCAAGGAATTTTTTGAATAAATGAGGCAACTAGGTATTTATCTTAGATAAGATTACATACAACATCATGATAAGGTGATAGGTATTTCTCTTAATATGATTGCATATGGTAACATGATAGGTATTTCTCCTTATATGATTATATGATGGTCATTTATGAATCTTAAAAATGGTTCACTTTCTTGCATTCAGGATTACAAATCCAGCCACATTGTGAACATTGTTTCCCTTAAAGGTTTTGTTGAAGATAGGTCACTTTCTTGAAATTGGACTTCCCACTACAGCCAGATTCTAAGCGTTGATACCCTGGAAGGTTGGAATATTGTAATGATAATGCCTCTTAGCATGTACCTATTTGTAGGCTGTTAGAGGAAAAACACCCAACCATATTCCAGACTCCATGTCCTACACATTGTTTACACATCATACTTAAGGATATAATAAAACTAGCTAGGGCAAAGAAGGTTGTATATCATACCAAGTGCACCACCAAATATATTGTATATCTACAACCATACACATGCACTGAACCTTTTGAGAAAAAAAAAGGGAGTAGGGAGCTTCTTGTAGCCATTGCAATAATATCTTTGTGAGATAATTTTTTTGCAATGAACATTAAATAGCACTTTTATCATGGTCTTCTCTGGAAAGCAGTTTGAGAGGCATACAACTAGTAATATAGCGTCTCTAGGTTGCAATCTGACAATTTTGGCATTCCTGTGTAGCTTTACATTGATGGGAAACTGCATTCAAATTGACATAATTTGCTAAGCTAAGTAGAGAGAGTAATCCACTCACCAAAATGCAGAAGCTTCAACCTTGTTTTGCATTGGACGATTTATATGTTCTTATGTATATGGAAATCAATACCATTTCTAATATAACACACCTCTACCTTGTCCTAATTTTGATTATGAGAGTTTTTGATAGTTCTCAACCATGTACTTCTATTACTTTAGCATATTTATGTGGTGGTTTTGTAGGAGGTTATGTCACTGCTATTCATTGTCCACCATGGTTAATAATATGAAATGGTTCCACATATTTCACTTGGCCTGAAAAATGGTTTTACTTGAGCATATCCTGCATATATATCTGGGAAATAATTTCTATTAACTTATGCACATTTTAGAAAAAAAATATTGAAAAATATTCTTTTTGGAATTGAAAAGAAATGCTGCAATAGCCATGCACACACTATGTAAAGTGAGCATTTTTTCAATTGTCAAAACCACGGACTGGGAAGAATCCAAACTCTGGGGTAGTATGGGAACAAGTCCTTGCAAATATGTTTCAAGACAACATAATTCCAAGAAGAAATAATGATTGGACATCACATAGACCTCCATACACATTGTCCAAATTTATAGAGCAACTAATATTTTGGAAGAAAGGTTTTGAAGGTGATTAAAACATATGTTCATATGCATAAGTTTATAAAGAACTAGAACATGTTTATAAAAGGAAACCATTGATGCCAACAATAAAATTTCAGTAATTACTAATTTCAAATAGAATGGGAAGAAATTTGAAGTTTCTCACTAATGATGTTTCAAGAACACTTGGTGACCATATAGCAATATTGAATATTCAATGAATATCAGAATGGTTTGAAATTCATTTATGAAAATGAAATTAAAGATTTCCCACATGAATGAAATATATCCTATGTATCTTGCTTTACAATTAGCTACAAGATTTTTCATTGTGCATATATAGAACTAAATTAAGACTATGCACCAACTTGTTGAAACACATTGAAGAAGTAAATAATTAGCACAAAAATAGAAAAGCACTTGAATCCCATGTGAGGAGAATCCCACAAATCATCTTGAAGAAAAGAAAGGAAAAAAACTAGAAGAAAATAAATAATTACCTCAGCAATTGTATCCTTTTTATCACCAATAAAACATTTATAGCCACTATAAATGAGTACACCCCAGCCATCAAGCGACAAGAGTACAAACTGCAAAAATTTTATAGGATTACTCAATGAGTTTCTAATAAGTTTAACTGACATCTTTTGATATGCACCAAAAGTATTTACCTCAAAGAGAGAGAGATCTATTAGGAACATACGATTCATAATGGCACGAATTAATCAATATTAAAGTGATGAAAATGCAAATGAGAAAATGTGTTGAGATGTAGAAGGCAATTAATAGAGAGTTGATTAGGTATAACAAATATGAAAAATCAACTAAAAATTAAATCCTAAGGATGTAGGAACCAAAGTTTCAAAATTATTAAAAAGAAAATAAGAGGGTAGACCATGCACTCTCAGGGAATAAAAAGGAGCTAATGGGCATTTACCTTCACCCACTTTCCTAAGAAGATCATATTCGATTCTAAAGAGAGGGTGGTTTGGAGTATTCCTCTAGACACATTAACAATGTACAGAATTCTCATTGCAACCAATGCACACAAACCAAGCAAGGGAAGTGAGCTTGGCAGTGGATCTCTTCACATCAACACCAATAAAGCACACAGCTGGACATGTATTCGATATCCACTTATATTTTTCCAAGTCAAGTACAAGTTACAATTTTTGATCTTGAAACAAAAATTTCTTCCCTCACCAAATGATAAGAAATTTTGAAATGTAAGTGCCAATGGCCAACAAATGATGGAGGAGGTGTGTTGCTTCCAGCCTAATTAAAATATATGATGACAGTTTCAAATTGAAATTTCAGTCAAACAATGATTTCAACAACTCAAACAAGTGTATCTGACCAAATTTTTAAAGGGAAATCTTAATCTTCTTTGTGTGATCTCCAAGGTTGTGAATGTTATCATGCTACTGTCAAAATCATAAGTATTTTCAGTCAAGTGGAATGTAATGTATCATTGCTCAAGCAAATGTTTCAAATCAAATACAAGTGGTAAGAGGAGTATGAAATCACCAAGGTCTTTTCTTTGAAATCAAAACAAGTTTTGGTCTTAATTGCATGCCACTGTCAAGTTAATTCTAAGTATGGTTGAAGGTTGCTTCTGAATAGATAATCCCAATTTTTGTTCCTAGGTTGCCAATTCTAGAGTGAAAGTCTGAATAAAGATGAAAATGATAATCAATAACTCCAAATGGCAATTTGTGAAGCTAAGTGGACTGTTAAGCAATTTAATTTTCAGTTAAGTTAAGATGTTCTTATGACATTCCTTGTTGCTTCTGTTAGTAATTTTCTAAGAGGAAAATGGGATGGTTGTAGAGGGAAATATCAGAGGATAAGTTAGGGTGGTTTTGGGAGGATTAAATGGTAGGTTGAGAGAATTATAGGGCTGCAAGAAGAGTGTTATGACAGTAAATATCAATACTGTCCTATAGGTGATCAAAGCATCCAAATGATGGCCAAATGGCCTTGCATTGGGATTCAATGATGCTAGGATGATGGGAGGGAAGCCTAGGTGTAATATAAGTTAGATTCGAGTAGGTTTTCCAAATGTTTGGGGCTTCCAGCAAGTTTTTACAATCAGTGTATAAAGGGATGTAGTATGGGGCAGGTTTAGGTAGGAGTTAAGGATATGAATGCCTTAGTGTTAGAGAGATATAAGCTTAGTGTGATAGGTGTTAGTATTAGAAATGACATTAGGGATAAATGAGTGCCTTAGGTAGATTTATGGTCATGTATGTGGGATAGATGAATGGGATAGGCTTACTATAATAGAGGCCCAAGGCTGGGATGTAAGGGTCTAGACTTAGGTAGGAATCCTAGAGGAGGGGAAAAGTTTTAGGAGTGATGGATTAGGGCTCAGTTGGGAGTATTGAGGTTTATCCCATAGGACCATGGGTTTATAGGAAATTTTGGGTAGGATTTAGGTGTAAGTTAGGAGTTCTGAGGGTAGGATAGACCTCGGGTAGGTTTAGTTAAGACCCTAGGATAGGGCTAAAGGGATGAGGAGGAGGCCAAGGGGTGGAAAACACAATCCTTAGGACTATTTGATGAAGCCGAGGGTTTAGAGAAGAAAATAGGGAGCAGGCCATTAGGGTTAGAACTTTAGGGAAGGATGGTGACATGGAAGAGAGGGAGAGAAAATGTAGGAAGAGGAGGATGTAGTGAGATCTAGGTTTAGTTTGGGTTTCTAAATGTTGAACTAGACACTTGGCGTTAGGATGTGGGGAGGTAGGGATATATGGTAAGGTGTCTAGGTTGCTTTAGGATGTAAGGAGTCAATCCTTAAGGGCCTTCCAAATGATTTTCAAGGGATGAGTTTTTAGGATAGAAGTAGGGTTAGTTTAGGTGTGAGTTTGGAATCCTAGGTTTATGGCGTTAGAGGGTTTGGACGTTAGGAGGGTAGATAACCTAGGGGAGAAGTTTATAAGGCTAGCCCAAGTGAAGGATGTAGGGTTTTAGGGCTGTAAAATAGGAATTTACAGTCACAAACAAAGGCAGGTCGAGGTGAGTTTTTGGGAGGTGAAAAGGTGTTCCTTAGGACTAGCATCAAGTAGCTAAGGTGTAAAGATAAGAGGGCTAATAGATAGAATGCTAATGATGGTGGGCTAACACAATTTTTTCCTGTGGATTTTATGGTATGGATTACACAACCATATCCCAATGCACACTATGATAAAAACTATATATACAATGAAGAGGTCACGGAAGAGGATTCCGTAGCCTATTTCCATTTGACTTAGATTATAATGTACCTTTCTGAGTAGTCACCACAAGAAACTCATTAACCTATCTAGGTCCCATAGGCCATAGTCTAAGCAACTCATTATCCTATCCTAGCCATTTGTTGAGGAGAGATCATCTCATATTTATCTCATGATCTTCATTGATTTGGATTTGAATTTTTTCTAAGTTTTAGTTCTGAGTTTAAGTTACCTTATTAGTCATTTTAGTGGGAAGCTTGAGAGGGCGCTCTTGTATGAAGTGGGATTCACCAATTCAAAGGAGGATGCACTGGGAATCCTGTTTCTCTTTGTGTGGGCGCATTATTCCAATTTCCCATATCATACCATTTCCAGATCTATACAAGTGTTTGTTGACATTGGGTTTATCTTGTCATATCTTCTGAAAAAAGGGTATACCAACTAGACGAGGATGCACTTACATCCAAAACACACATGAGGAAGGTGCCGTTCATTGGTAGCTCAACATAGCAGAGGACTGAGGGTTCTGTAAAAGTGGGGGTGTACCAGTATTTGGGAAAACATGATATAAAGGAGGCACATTCTATAGGCTATATTTATATTATATATATATATATATTCTTCTTTCTCAAATCGTGACCATATTGAATGGGTGCCCAATACTTCTCAAAGCTTCCAGATACAGGAAAAACCAAGGAAATCTCTACAGACATCTTCAGGAAGAACATTAAGACTTATATTAATGTGTTTGGATGGTTGTGCATTGAAATTGCACACCTGGGAATGAGTACACTTCAAGCTGGGTGTTCATTCCATCACCAAATATTGTCCATTTAACCAATTATTCACTATTGTTCCACTATAATTTTGTAAAGAGTACACAGTACTGGGAAAGCAACTGATAACTTCAAAAAATTTCCAGGCATGTTCACTTTCATTTGATTAAAATTATAAGTCTGATATTATCTTTTCTTCTTCGATCATTATGATATAGACCTGTCATTATGGAATGTTAAGGCTTAAACAAAGGTTATATTATACACTTTCCATGTAGAAACGAACTATGAACAATAGTATACCAATGCATAGAACACTTGTTGAAAATCTGAGAATTGATAGTTAATCACAGTCAAGGGGAACCAAAGTGTTTGAACAAATTATTCAACCAATTGCAATAGATATTGTGGGTTAGAATTCATACTTGTGAGGGCACTACCTGATACAGGGCTTTCCATTAGATTCATGTTTTTTTTTTAGTGTTGTCTTATAAACAACTTGGGCAATATATATATCAGAATTGATGAAAAATTAGAAAGGGACTTCACTATGTTCTAACTATGTAAACAACTATTAAAAGAGTTTGCTAAGAACTCAATATGTTAAATTTACCCAATAAGAACAAATATGGAATCAACTTCATTATTTTTATAAGTTTCTTAGGAGAAATTATGTTAAATTTGGTTTTTCTTGTTTCTTGGTCATCAACAATAGATAAGGAAAATGAAAGAGTGATGCTTACTTCATATCAAGATGTATAAGGACCTTTGATCCTGGAAATGTTTCTCTTGGTGTTGCAACTACCACCCTCATTGCTTATTTCCATGCTCCACCAATATCATCCAAATGATATTCCTTTTTCTTTAAACTTAGTTCTTCCATAGTTAAAGAATATCTTGACAGTAGGTGGCCTACCCAAACATCTTCCTTCCTGCATTATAGCAAGGAAAAGACTATTTTATTAACCTGATAATAATTGAGAAATACTTCAAAAATGAAATCATAAATCACAAGAGGTAGTGAAATTCTCTAATGTTTTATCAGATTATATCCTAGCAAAGAAAATTTAATAACTCTGATCTTACAATTTAGAAACATTTGTCAAGCAACGTGATATGTGAGAAAATATATTAAAAAATTTTCAGAATTTTGTTTCGGAAGTATAAAATTAGGACTTTAGATCTTCCAAAATTTAAATAATTAAATTGTTGTTATTGTCATCCATAGTATTTTTGCTCTAAAAACAGGGTCATGAGTCATGGAAAACATTGAAATCTCACTCCTCAAAATATTTCTAAGTGTGAACCCCATTTTTAATATCAAATTCCTTTGTATGGAGAATTCATCATAATAATAGGCATTAATCAAGAACCATACCTAAAACAACAAACAATACAAACTAGCAATCTACTTAAAAATTCACTGATGTTATGAATATAAACTTTATTTTATATGAACATATGTAGAAATGACCTTAGAGGTGTATAAGAATTTTTTGTAATATATATAAACAATTTCTAGACAACAGTTCGACATAAGCAACATCAGTTTCACATATGTTCTTAAAACTAAAAGTTATATTTCATAACATAGTGAGTTTAAGAAGATTTAACAGAGGAAAGTATAATATGATCACCTAGATTATAAATGAAATTAACATTATAACATAATATGAAGTTAGATTATTGCATCATGTGAAATTAAGTAGAACTAACAAAAAGGAGAGTATAATGGCACCTTTGCAATAATGCAATATTGCTATTTTGGGGTGTTTGTTGTTTTAGGCATGAATCTAGATAAATGGATGTTATATTAATATAATGAATTCTATACTCAAAAGTATTATATATATAAAAAAATGAGGTTCACACTCGTAGAAACTTTATACTAGTGGGATTTCCACATTTTCCAAGATTCATGACCCTTATTTTAGAGCAAAGATGCCATGGACAACAATAAGATAAATTTGACTATTGGAAAATATCAAGTCCAATTTGTTGTATTGTTGGAACACACATTGTTCAAGACAAACACGCATGAAATAGATAAGCATGAGATCCTTTTCATTAAAGGATATGTACATATAAATACAATCACTATGACCCTTGGTTTCATATTCTAAGGTGTCAGTTGGACTCCCAATCACTTCACCTAATCAGTATGACTTTTTCTATCCAACTCACATGAATAGTAATACAAAATACACTAATAATTAACTAGAAAAATGCTAGCAAAAACAAGCAAGCCTGAACCAGATCCAAAAGCATAGCTAGAACCTTGTGATAGTTGCTAGAGCCACCTAGCTAGAGAAAGAGTTATATCCAAATCTAGAGTTAAAGCCATGTTCCACCTAAGCACCCATTGGTTTGTGGTCATCCAAAACTACCCATTTATTAGAATACATTAGTCTCGGTTGCTTCTCCTAGACATCAATTTGTTGTGGAAATTAAACAACCATTTTCCATAGGGAACCATTGAGACTTAGAGCCAAGTTACAGAGGGAAACATTGAAACAAAAAGTAAACAATTAATTGATGAAGCATCTCACAAAATTATCTTAGAAACTTCAAAAAATGAATCAAGTCCACTTATGTCCATGAAAGTGACAAGATTGGACTACATCAAATAAGAAGAAATCAAATCAGGGTTCCTTGGACCCATATCTAATACTCAATAATATATTTATAATATACTAGATATGGTGATTCCCCTGATAATTTTCAAAGCACATATATCTTGGGTTAATCAGACATGACAACTATCTGTTTGTGACCAAATAAGTACATATAGAATAAAGATGCAATATAATATGCCAAGTCAAAGCTGTAAAAGAAAAGGTAATATATGTGAATCTTAAAGAGGAGTATGCACACATATTTGTTTGCTATGTCATATTGATATAATCCATTCCATATATAGCATAAGATAGAGAATAAGTCTAGCATGCATCATAAGGAAATATGAAATAATCACTTTTATGTCCAAAATGAGGTGTTACAACCCTACCAAAATCCAACAAGATTCTAGTAGTTGAAGTTCACATGGAGGACTAGGCCTCACATGGTAGCAGACCCACAAACAAAATTTGGCAGCCAACAACCAACACCTGATTAACACTTAGGGAGACTTCAATGATATCATTTGCAAGAGATTCTATTGACTAATACTTAAGGAGGAATTAAGGAGAACACATATTGCCAACATGCCTATGTGTGCCATGTTGGCATACAAAGGGTTCCTGGGCATGCCAACAAGCACAAATGTGTGCTTGTTGGCATGCTCAGGAACCCTCTATATGCCAACAGGCCTATGTGTGCCATGTTGGCATACAGAGGGTTCCTGGGCATGCCAAGAAGCACAAATGTGTGCTTGTTGGCATGCCCAAGCTCCCTCTGTATGCCAACAACGAACACAAATGTGTGCTTCTTGCATGCTTAGGATCCTTGTGTATGCCAACAAGGCACACACAGGCCGATGTGATTTTTGGCATGCCTAGGCTCCTTGTGTATTCCAACATGCTTGTGTGTGCCCCTATTGGCATACATAAGGAGATTAGGAATTCCAACCAGAACAGATGCTTGTTCCAACCTTTGTGTGCCCATGTTGACATACACAGGGAGCTTGGGCTTGAGTTTTTCTTCCCTTGGTGGACGGGGCTATATTTTGTTCCTGTATTTTTTAAGATCTAAACTCAAAAGATGATATTAATGACCAAATTTTTTGTTGTTTTTATGGTTTGACTATGGCAGTGCAAGGATTTGAAAATGAGTTAGAACATAGTCTTTAGGAAATTTCATGGAAGAAAAGACAAATGGTGGACATTGTTTGACCTTAATTTACAATTAAGCTAACAATTGATAATTGGTAACAAAGGAAACGTTCTATCAAACCCTTGCAGATGTTACAATAGTTGTTGGGATAAGGTAGATCTTCCAAATTCACAACCACACTGAAAAATATCAAATATACGACTTCCACAGTCCACAGGTGAAATCCTCTGATTACATTAGGAATTTTATGCTTGTATGGATATGGTTCTCTAGTATGAAGGGAGCTACTAATATGAGGAAATCAAAGCAATTCTTCTCCTCACACATTTAGTGTGAGTTTCATAGCATTCTTCAACCTCCCTTCACTATTGTGATAGTCTTTCTTTTTATTGTGGAAATGAAATAAAAAATTGTACTATGACTTTGATATCATATGTATATGGCATATATGAAGGTATGGGTATGCATCGGAATTGCACAGTTTGAGTTGTTTGTATGAATTCTATGTCTTCTAACAGTTTGTGAGAGTGAAACAACTACTTTGTCATTATAATGGCTAGTGAATGAGCCCACACTACCAAGAATGCAAATAGTATAAATAAAGAACATAAGTGTGGAGGATACAATATGTGGTTTCTATCTGGCTTTGTTTCTGTGGTTTTCTCGGCTATTTTTTGCAATAGGTCAATTCTGGGCAAGGAAAAGAGGCATATACACACTTGATAATGAAGACATGAAGTCAAACTCAACATTACAAAATCGATAGATGTTACCAGATGGACACATATACTCAAGTTATAAACAACAACATATTGAGTATGATCTCAGCAAAATAAAGGCTTAGAGATGTCTAAGAATAGGCATGGAAAAGATAAAATCAAATCGTTTTTTGGTGATGCAGTGATGATTCTTCCACACTATCACAGATGCTTTTGTTTAAAAAAACTGAGTGTGAAACAAAAGGAGATTATCATCGAATACATAGAGCATACTCCCTCCTTTTAGACACTACACATGAGGTTCTACACACCGATTTCCACCAAAATTCAAGAAACACCATTGCAAATTTGTATAATATCTAATATTGTCAATATTCCTGCATATAGGATTCTCAAATAGGTAGCATCTAGCATATGGTCATATAAAAAGAGTAATAAGAATAACATTCCATAAAATCCTTCTTTGACCTATCCAGAGTCAATTCTTTTATTGTAAACAAATTTGTTGAAAACAGAAGTTAATGGAATGGTCACAAATAGAAATGGATCACTAGGTTTTGGCAATAGCTGCAAACTGTTACTAATCACTTTCTTACACAAAAAATGGTTAAGAACCTAGACATTAGCCATGTTCACATGCTCCATGATGTTGCAACTTTGTATAAATTATGTTTCATATTTTACAAAATAGTTGACCTCCATTTACGAATCAGCTTGGAGTTAGGCGAAATGCTTTTCAATATTTAATGGCTCTTCCAAGTAGAAAGGGATTTCCACCTAACACTTTTGAGACTATATCACTCTTTCATGATGCAGATTGGACCCATGGGTACTCCCTCTAGTGCACTACCAATTGGAGTGGCACATAAGCTCTGGGGTACCCTTAAGGTATGGGGTGGTAGCGGACTATGAGGCTTCCAAATAATTTTCATAGAAAACCTAACCTCCTTCACACTTTTCTCACCAATCTTACCACAACTATTGAATATGCTAGGGCTGGCTGATGAGCTTGGAAGTATAGCCACCCCGTTGTATACACCTTTTAACCTTTTCCTTTTTTTCAACCCAGTGTTTGAAGGAGATACTGGATATTCCAAAGACATAACATGTGAATCACACTGATCAATACTATCACCTAGTTCTGTAGCAACTTTCTCAAACTCCTGAAGATTTGAGATCACCGAATTGCCAAATCCCATGAAATCCTGAAAGCCACTATCAATGGATGGCATTATTTGGTCATTATTTGCACCATCATCTATGTTGACTAAACTATCATGAAAACATATGGACCACATATCTATCTCCCATTCCATGATTGGTAAGATTGATGGTGAGAATCTTAGCAAGATCAATGACGTATAATAGGTCTTTGTGCCAACCAGTTTCATTTGAAGAAAGAATTTCAAAGCCTCGTCAGCGATGCCTTTATGGGTATACCTTGATATCATCACATCAATTGTAATTAGGTTAGGCTGAGCACTTTCTACTTGCGTTCGATGAAAGAGATTCAAGGCCTCGTCACACTGTCAACTGTATCAATAGTGTGTAATAATCACACTCTGTGATACCACATCTCTTTCAGTCATTTTTTCAAACAGTTTGAATGCATCCTATAAAATCCCACATTTTTCATACATATTTGTAAGCACGTTACCCAAAAAAATCCTGGAGATCAAATCCCATTCTAAGAATGTAACCATGTATCTTGATGCAAAATATTGAATTTCATACCTGTCTCTACAATCTTGGAATTCTACTCTCTATTATCATGGTTTTAAATCAAAGTAATTCATTGATTTTAGAAAACATTGCATGGTTTCTTTCTTTCATTTTTGAGATAGAGCATAAAACAAATTACCACCACAATTAACAACCAAGCCTTATTTCCAGCAATGGTATACTTAAGCCTGAACGGATTTAGAAAATACTAAAGCAGAGATGGATTCTTCTTGCGGAATCTCTTTGGCATGCTTGACGTCCTCTTCACGAGAAACAAAGCAAGTGGATATAGATGTAGCCTACGCAACATGTTTATCAATAAGCTCAGTCAGGAACTCATTGATTTTGCGATCAAACATGGTCGTGGCCATAGTATTCCATTTGGAGGCCATGGACTTTCTGGAGACATTGTCGACAGAACAATCATACGTAATAGAAGCAAAAGAAACAACCAATTCCTTCAGTTTGGCTGCAAAATCCACTTGATGCCATCTAATTTTCCTCATTTCTAGCAACAATCTCTCACTCATGGTGAATATAGAGAGTGTGGCATTCCTATGTAGGTTTGGTTAGTTGAGAAGTTGAACCTAAAACTTTAGAACTTTGTGTTAGTAGGTTTCACTCCAATAGCCTTAAGGAAAAGACAGTAATGTAAAATCTAGTTATGCTAAGATTTGCATAATCATTTAGTATGTAAATCAATTATATGGGTAACCATGCCCCTTGTGATGTAAATGGAGTGACAACTACTTGTTTAATAAAAAACATGTATTCCAACAATTGAAATCATTTCTTTTATAGATGTAGGTAATATCACATAAATATATTATTTCATGCCATCGATATTACCTCTTGTTAAAGGATGTTTCAAATTATATTTTATTAAAACTTAAAGCTAAATTAGGAATTCTTTTGGTATAGATATTTCTTTAGTACTTTGTAATGTAAATATAAAATGTTAGAAATTCTAAAAACTTACAACCAATTCAAAGTTTTCCAACAACCAACACAATAAATTCTAAAACACTTGCATGCATATCCCTAAGCATACATTTTCCTATTCAATAAAAATGCTCAACTCTCCTAACATGCATTGCACATTAGACTTCCGAAGAACACATTTTCCTTGGAAATTACCCTCGTTTCATTGGTTCTTGGCACAATTTCTCTCTCCAATGCTCCAAATTTAATTTCTCATGCTAAATTTTCCATTGGACAATGTCTAGGAGCAAATAATAACATGCAGTGATCTGCAGATAAATCCCTCAAATTAGAAGATCTTATGATGTGTTCAAAACATATAAGTTATGGATTTATTCTATATAAAGGTATTATACTCAGTTTTATATTTTTGTTCTTTTTCACTACGTAAATAATCTAGAACCAAATAATTTGCTTATACATCACCAAAAAGGAGGTGGCTAGCTATGGATGAGCTATATTATAGAGATGGATGTATTATTTATTAGGAGATTTATGATATCAGGCAAACATTATAGATCTTTCCCAAACAGAAACTGTGCTTTGCACAACTAAGGCATCCTCAGTTCAATTGATATTTATATGAAAGTATTATAACTATTACAAAACTAGACAAAAGACAAAAGTATTCCTTGCTGCTAAATAACTACATTTTTCACTGATTAGAAAAATATTTGACTGGTCCCTAATACCTATAGTTTTAACATTCTTTCTTGGAAGGATATATATGTCAAGTAAATATATTTATATTATTCAGCAGTCCTTTCAATTCACTGTGTCATTTCCAGTTTCAAGGATGTTTATAGGGTGGCAATTAATGGCCATTTCAAGTTATCTGGGATTTTACTATCCATTTTAAGCTGGCAATTTATGAACTAATCAAGAAGCCACCCTGAATGTTAACTACCATTTAATTATTTATGGTGGTTTCTATTGGGTCTTTAATTTTGAAAAAAAGATACACGTTTGCATTCCCATAATTGCCATTTATGTATACACTGTATGTGAATATATATATATATATATATATATATATATATANAAGCGGTTTCTACAAAATAAATAGTATATGTTACTAAATGTATTTCTCTATGAAATTGATTTTATGATTTTCTATGTTTCACCTTGTGATAGCCAGAATGCTCAAGGAAATAGGAATAATTATAATATCACTCAGGCAATTATTGACTCGCTCACTCCAAAGCATGTGAGCTAGTTGAGGGGATCCCGGATGTTGTACAACTTCTATAGGGGATCTATCCAATATTTGGGAGCTTGATGAGACTCTTCGCTGATCTTAAAAACAAGGACCAACTAAAATGGCAAAAGCAATAGAAGACACATTACAACAAATGAAGAAGGTTGCATCCAACAATTATTTGAGCATATATCACAGCTCTTTTAAGTGGAATGTGATGATTTAGGCACCAACAGAGGGGATGTGCTCATGCAAAATCAGCATCTTGTTTCTTTGAAAGAAAAAATTTGATTGATATTTATGAATCTATGATAAAGAGAAGTTGGCCAACATATGATATAGAAAAGTTCAAACAATATTTGTTCAGGTGGCACTTCATTTATCTAAAGCTCCAAATCGACCAACAAAATTTGAAGTATTCTTATACCAAAGGAATCACCAAGATGGACAAGACGTATGCTATAAAAGATGTGATTACAGTTCACATGCCAAACTGATGCCATGTACCTAATTCACATGCTCATAGTAAAGTGTGTAAAACTATCGATAAGAGCATGGTCCAGAGAATGCAAATTCAAGGTTGGGGTTTTCATTATCCCAACATACCATTTCACAAGAAGTTTAGGGTTTTTACGCACTCCCACCAAAGACAAATTTCCACATTATTCAAACAAAAAAATCAAGCATTCCTTCAAGTAATTGGCATGCATTCTCTACAAATCTTACCTAATTCACTGATATTGATCCGAATCTAAATCAATCGGTTCTGATCTCAGAATTTTGAGATGAATGTACAAAAATTTTCCAAAATCAAAGTAGTCATCATAGTCTTAGTGCTCCTACCATTTTTTGATGCCACGTGGAGTGTGAGCTGCTGCTGAGTCCTGTAGAATCCTTCTCTAGCTAACCCTAATCACTTGTAGCAGCCCACTGTAATTTCTTGTGACCACCAAGTCGATTGATGCTGCTATAGGTGACCTGCTAACTGTTGTTCCTACCAATTGTGACCATAAACGAGGGTTGTAGTAGATTGTTGCTATTACCTGTGACCACTAGCAGGTTTGTAACAAACTGTTGTCACTACCTGTGACCACTAAGTCTATTGATGTTGTTGTAGGTGACCTGATAACTACTGCTTCTGCCAATCATGACCATCAACGAGGGTTGTAGTAGATTTTTGTTGCTACTCGTGACCACTAGCAGGGTGTTGCAGCTCAATTAGGACACCAACAAGGGCGTTGCTGCTTAATTAGGTCACCATCAAGGGTGTTGCTTCAGCCCTATTCTCCATGTAACCACGTTATGTGTTGTTGTTGCTTCCCTATACCACCACCACCTGTTGTATATTGTTGCTGCTTCCTGTGGATTGTGAGCATCCCTAGCAGCCACCCTGTGGTCTGCTGCTACTGCTATTGTGGGCTATGAACCACCCTAGAAAGCACCATGACTATTGTGTGCACCTGTTGGAGCCCTAATAGAGCTCGAGGGGTATAAGGGACAACCCTAACATGGCTTAGGTGCATTAAGGGTGAGCTTAGCAGGTCACCCATGAGCTATAGAATCCCCAACAAGAGTTAGGGTGCACAATAGATCATCCCTAGCAGGGATCTAGGGCATTTCAATAGACCCTAGTTTTGTTAGGGTCACATGGAATGTACCAACGAAAACAAGCAAAGAGTTTTAGTGTTGTTTTGAGCTTGTTGACTACCAACAGGATTTGCACTGAGAACTATTGTAGCCCTAGACCACCATCGAGGATTATTACAGCTACTATGTATAACAACCATGATTATTGTAGTGTGACAAGAGAAAACCAAGCAATCATAAATGTTTCCACTATTGAAGAAAGAAAGAAAACACCAGCCACCAAAATCATCTCTGTCAACCTTAGGCAACGAGTAGAGGAGTAGTCAAGTGTTGAAGTGTTGTGTCTATGATATGAATTGAAAATGTCCTTTATTTATAGTCCATCAAAATTTAAGTTAGTTCCACATAATTAGGAGTTTACATTAGGGTTTAACTTCTTTTTCATCTTTGACCCTTTCACTTTAATATTTTGTGGTACAAAGATCTTTTTGGTGGTTTGACTTGTGCCACTTGGTCCTTCTCTTGATGGTCTCATGCACAAGGGCTAGGGTTAAATGGTCCTCCAAGTATTTTCGTGGTCATAACAATTTTTCTCAAAGGTCCATGTGGTTCATTCATGCCCACTCAAAGTAAATATTCATAAATACAGAGAATTACTAAATGCTTTATATGGATCTCCTTGTGCCACCAAGATCAAGTGCTAGGTTTCTCAACCAGGGGTATCTAGTCCGTGGAGAAGGTCTCATAGCCCATAGATCAAGGAGAGGAGTGCATCACTTGCATAGAACTAGTCTAGGGATTATGGTGATGACTTGGTAATTGACCAGGTGCCTCATCCCTAGGCTGAATGAAATGACTCAATGTCAAATACTTGGTAACTAAACAAGCACCTCCATTCTTTTGGAGAATGTCCCTCAACCCCAGGCTGAGATCCTAGTCCCAGACTAGGTGAAATTCCTGGTTGTTGAATTTTACCATTAGCATGAATTCTTAAAATATTGCATACTATAACAAAATACAAGTGCAGTAGAAACATCAACAACATCACATGCATTGAAGTTTGAACACAGTAGTTTTTCACGAGGAATCCTTTAAAGGACAAAAAGCCCCAAAAGCATTAGTAATTCATCTCTTAAATGAGATGATCGAGTTTCTCAATAATTCTCAAACCCTAAAGTATTTGTACCATAGATAAAAAATCTATAAAAATGTATTTCATACAAAAAACAGATTAGGGCTTTCTTCCCTAATTCTTCTAGCTTCTCGAAACTTCCAGAATGGCTACCCAGAATTTATTCTGCCTACCTAGATCTACCTAGATTGAGAATGAGATTTCCCAATATCATTGTGTGATCCTTGTTAGCCTGCTTGTGATCCCGGTCATCCTTCCCGTGATCCTGTCAGCCTGCCCAAACAACCTGCTGTTGCCCAGAACTCTCTTTCTACTTCGCAAGCCCTCTTTCTGAGTGTTTTCTTCCTTCCCATAGGTATGTATTCCCTGCCCAAATCTTTATCATCCTGCCCAAATTTGCTATTTGTCCTTCTCGGCCCCTGTCTACTATGCCTGAGCTCTGCTACTTTATCAAAACCCTTCCCGAGCCTCACTATATCCTATCGTAAGTCTGTACCAGGTAGACTATGGCTGCTTGAGGGTGGTAGTATCCTACTCAAGGGTGTTGGTAGTTTCCAGAGGGTGTTGGAAGCATGCCTAAGCCCTATTAGGGCTTGCTGTAAGTGATAGAGGGTAGAGGGAGGTTCCTCGAGAGGAGATCCGGCCTGCCTATGAGGGAAGAAGGTTTCCTGTGAAAATTTTGAAGGTGATGTGAGGGTTTAGAAGAAAACACATCTCATGAAGAGAGAGAAGGTGTTACTGTTTTTGTTCTTCAATGGTGAAACCCTATTTTAGGATTAGACTATAAAATAGTGGGTGCGCTAGATAGAATCCTCCATGCTAGGGCATAACCACAAAAGAAGTCCTCCACAATGTCACCTAAAATATTCCTTGAGTAGCTATAAGATAATGAGAAAATGTCTGCAAAAAAATGAAATGGATTGATCTTCTTTTATATCCTTTGAATCACCTGTAAGTGGACCAAAACTTAAAAGACAAAATAATATTCTTTTATTCTCTTATCTTTTTTACTTTTACCTTTAGTAATACTAAAGGTCTTTTTTCACTTTCACTTTGAATCCTTAGTGGTACTAAGGGTCCTTATGTATTTTTTACTTTTACTTTATCTTTCTTCAAGTGCCCTATGGTCAAAACAAGTGGTCAAGGTGGTCCTTCATCCCCACTCAAAGTACATCATCATGAATAGTGAGAATTACTAATGCTTTTATCTCACACTCTACGTGACACCAAGATTGGGTACTAGGTGTCTTGACTCTTAACTAAGGGTAGCTAAGCCTTGGAGAAGATCATAAAGCTCATATATTGAGGGTCATATTGTCTCACGTTCCCAGACTTAGTCTAGGGATTATAATGATATCCTCGCAACAGACCAGGCGCATCAGCCATAAGCTGCATAATTTAACCCAAGGTCAAATACTTGGTAACAAACCAAGCACCTCCATTCTCTCAGGGCAGGGACCTTAGCCTTAAGCTAAGTCCCCCGATGCTAGACTGGTTCATCTTCCTATTAACTTACTAGGTTCCTCCATTCAAAGAATGGCCACTCAGTTCTAGGCTGAGTCCCTCAGTGATGGACTAGTTCCACATCTTGGTCTCTAACCAGATGTCTTCATTCAATAGAATGGTCACACAACTCTAGGTTGAGTCCCCCAGTACTGGACTGGTTCCACTTCCTCGTCCCTAGCCATATGTCTCCATTCAACAAAATGGATAATCAACTCAATTTTGAGTCCCCCAGTGGTGGACTGGTTCCACATCCTAGTCCTTGAACATATGTCCCCATTCTTCTAAGAGAATAGCTCTTGATGCTGCTCAGGAAAAATCAACACTGGTAATTGACCATGTGCCTCCATTCAGATACTAGCTGTTCCACACACATTTGTTGTGAAGATTGTGTCCCCTTTTCCAACACTTAATAATGCCATGTACTGCTTGATGTTTCCGCTTGACTCCTCAATTTGTCTATTACAAGTGAATTCCAATCAAAATAATAATAGAAAATGGAACTAAAATTTTATTTTGACACCAACTAAGGAGAGTAACACCTATAAACCATGTGGCATACAATGGAAAAATATCGAAAAGATCGTGGGATTAAAATTGTAATAGAAGAGACATCATCAAACAAAACCACAAAGAACTTGAGTTTGGTGATTCCTCGTAGGGTAGCGTAAATGAAACGAGTACATAGGGGAATTAAGGGGAGTAAAAAAAGGCAATGTTGACTCATAAGCAATAGACATCATGCATGCCAACAAGGATTACCTGATAACCATATATTGATCCCATGCCAAATATTCACATGGGAGAGCTTGTTTGTTTGGTGACCCAAGTCCCCATAGAAGGTCAATGAGTCATATAGAAATTTTATGAACCAGGATTTTCTAAAGAGGTTTTTAGTGTTCGTGGACCATGCACATTATTTGAAATGACCATACATGCACTATAAAGGGAATATTTGGCCTGCATGTATTAGATAGATTCCATTGCACTAAGGATTTTTATTGAGGCCCTACCATTGTATAAGGAGGAATTTGTCCTAAAAGAGGATTTATGGCTCATGGACCATGCACACACCTCAAAAATATCATAGGACTTGTAGAAATAATCTTTGACCTATAGGTTTCATACGGGTGCCACTAAATGGTTGTGTACATCAAGGATGGTTTTTAGGGTCACGACATGGTTCAAAAAGGAAAACAATGTATTGAGGCCTAAAATAGGATTTTATTGTTCATGGAACATGCACATAATAAAAAACGACAAAACAACGCATGTAGAGTGAATAATTGTCCTACATGGATCATATTATTGTTGTTAGAATATTTCAAATGAAATGGATAGTTCTTAGGGCCTTTTGTAAGGTTTAGGAATAAACAATGAGGATGTAGACCCTAAAATATTCATCTATATGTCTGGTGGACATGCACATGGTTCTATATCACCTCACATGTCTTATAAATGGAATCTTTCGCTTTCAAGCAGGATATGTATAACACCCCGGTTTTGACCCCGTTTGCATTAAATGTATATGATGTATATATTGTAACTAATCGTTGTGTGGAGCTAAGGGAAAAATACTGACCATCAGTTTAGTGTTTAATGTTCTAGTGATTAAAATCATTGCCGATGGTATATCATGATACCCGACACATTATAGTTTTGGCATCATGCAAATATGCACTTTAATTAAAATAAAACCCAACCAGCTATGTCAATGCAACCATGATGAAAAGGGAATGATTTCCTAAGGATAGGGAGGGAAATTAATAAACTTTAGGCCAATGGGGAAAAGCCAAGTGTTAGTTATTAAACCCATTTAGTTGTCACCCACCCTTTTGACTTACTCACTTTCCCTTATCTCAATCAGTCAACTACCAAATTAAAACCTCTCTTGTTAGTTGGGCAGTTATTGCTAAGTTGTGGTGTGTGGTAGGACTGTCAATCCTTTCCCACATGCACACTCCACCAACAGACTCTTTCACCCTCACCTGGACATTCTTCCATTTTTCTCCCATCCTCATGTAGAGACAAGTTGTTTTCTTCTCCTCATGCACAGGTCTCGGAATTTTTACTCACGCAGACAACAGGGAGAGCGGCCTCACGGGCACGATTTTGTTGTCTGTGAATTTCATGGTTGGGGGATTTTGATGTGTGTATTTCTCTTCATTGTGGGTCTGACCGAGTGAATTCACCTCCACATGGGTTGTTTTTCCTTCCTCACACAGCTAAGAAATCAATTGCTATTGGTCTCCCCAAAATTTTAGTTTGTTATGGGTTCAATTGTGCTTTTGGGTTGCTGTGGGTTCTTATTGAGTTTTTTTTGGACACAATAGGGACAAGAATGAATCAGGAATCTATTTTCCCAGTCAGAGCTGCGTATTACCCAAATTGTCAACTCAGTTGTTCTGTGGTGTTTTATTTTCTTCCCCAGACCTATGAATTGCTTGTTTTGCTGTGTGTATGCAGTGGCTAGAGTTTGGACTGTGTTGGTGTGGGAATGAAGGATTGGTATGCTTGATAAACCTAGTGTGTTTGGGAGCCACATAGACAGAGATAGAGGGTTGTCTTTCTTCTCCACAACCGCTGAATAGCACTGGAAGGGAAGTCAAGGCCCGAGGGACTATGTAGCAGAGAAGGGATTGATTCCTTGTGTTGGGTGGGTGTGGGTGTACTATAAGTCAGGCTAGTTCTGGTCTAGCTGTCCTTAGCTCTTCAGTGAGCCCACTAGCTTAGCGTTCATCTTTTTCCAGCTCCCTGATGACCTAATAAACAAAATTGTGTTGGACTAGTTGATTTGTGTACCTTTGGCTATGTGTGAGCCTACTTAGTTCCTTATTCCTTGGGGCATCATTCCCAGCTCGAGGGTGGCTGTGTTGCTAAGAGATTAAAGAGCAAACTGGCCTATGGGTGGGTGGAACGTTGCAGCGATGTAGCTGGTTGCTGGACAAGTTCTTAATAAGATAAGTATTCTTGTGTTCAATCTATGCAATTATATTTGATGTTTAATGAATTATGATGAACATGTTGAATGCCTAAATGTATGTTTTTCTTCCGTTGTATGCTGAATAACTATGCATCTCTACATGTTTTACTTCAAAGCATTTCAATTTTTATGTATGTACATGTTCATGGGGATAGTTTCCCGGATAGTTAATGATATGGTAGCATCCTCTTCGTCGGTTGAAGGGTCAGGGACATTACTATGTGGTATCAGAGCACATATTGCAGCATGGGCCTCAATGGGCCATGAAGAATTAGTGATAGAGGCAAGTTACCCTCTGCCCAACAAGGGGAAAAATGAGAAAATCAGAGAAAATGACAGGAAAATTTCAAAAATTTTCTAAGTATGAAAATTATCGGTTGGCTTATGCTGAAGCCCATACGATATGTCGAATGACTTAGCCAAAATAACATCTGATACATCGAATAACCTAGGCGGAAGTCCACCTGATAAAGAACTAGTGGAAAGAAAAATTTGAAAATTTTTCCAAGCTTGAAATTTGTCGGTGTTCTCGTCTGTGAGGAGCCAACGGTATTGGATGGGTTGAGCCGAGACATAGCCGATGGTATTGGCTGGGTTGAGCTAAGACATAGCCGACAAGGAAACTAGAGAGATAAACCTAAAAAAATTTCAAATTTTTTTGAAGTGTCAAAATCGTCGAAAAGTGTTCGTTGAAGCAGAGCCGAAGCTCTCGACTAGGAGGAGCCAAAGGTTTCTAGCCAGATGGAGCTGAGGTGTCAGTAAGACTCACCTGAAGGAAGCTGAAGTGTTAGAAAATAATAGGTGATTGAGCAGACAATGTGGTGGCAGAAGAAAGCGGAAGATCAGAAGGAAAATTCAGAAATTTTTCGAAGTACATAAAATCTCAGAAGAAAATAGAGGATCGGTCAGCCAATGTGTATCGAAAGGTAGAGGAATATTGATTCAAAACGTCATAAGATAATAGAGGATCAGTTAGCCGGTGTGTATCAGAAGCTAGAGTAATATCGGTCTGAAACATCAGAAGAAAATAGAGGATCGACTAACTGATGTGTATCAGAAGCTAGAGGAAGATCAATCTAAAACATCGAAAGAAAATAAAGGATCGGTCAACCGATGTGTATCAGAAGCTAGAGGAAGATCGGTCTAAAATGTCAGAATAAAATAGAGGATTGGTCAGCCGATGTGCATCAGAAGGCAGAGGAAGAATGATTCGATGTGCATCAGAAGACAGATGAAGATTGGTCCACTAAGGTATCAGAAGCATTGTCAACTAGTGATCCGATACATTGGATGGCTAGTTGGGAAGAGATCTAATATGACAAAAAAAAAAGAGTTTTCAGTGGAAATGTTCAACGGATTTCAGTAGTTTTTCAATGGATTTACAGGGCTGAAAAGGATAAAAATGGCAGTGATATTCTGCACCAAATTACATGAAAAACAAATATTTACCAAAAAAAAAAATGAGGGCACTGCCCTCGACCCGCCCTGCAATGGCATAGGGAAGCCACAAGGGGGAAATCCCACTTGACCCCCGTCATCCCCCTGAGATAGTCATTCTTTAAGGAATAAAATTCTTTGGTTTGGGAAAAGTTGTCATTTTATGATTTTTCCAAGAGAAGGTAAGTAATTCTAATTTGTATAAATGTTATGCAGCTAACAATTGTGTTACTAACACATTTTGTAGAATCATAGACACCTTCAAGGGATGTATTCCAGGTAGTGTGGTTTGGTAAAGTAAGTTGTGGTTCAGCCATGAGAACCCACGACAGATATGATTCTTAGGATTCCTACGAGTGTGCATGAGATTCCATGGGAGAAAATGTCCAAGTTGGAAATGATGACATAGAGTCTAATGGAAGGAGATTCCAAGAGACACCACCGGATATTGTGGCCACCATGAGAAGCTTGATTAAAGCCCAGGAAGAGTAGCATCAGTTGAATGTTGCTATGTTGCAGAGTTTGACAGATTTGAAAATGAAGATAGACTCTGGATAGGGTATAATAAAACCAGAAGGAAGTAAGAGCAGTACCAGGAGAAGAAGAAGGACTTCTAGTAGATCATCTAACTTTGAAGAATATAGTGGGGATTCAAGCTCTTCTTCTCGTAAGGGAAAAAGAAAGAAGCACCAGAGGGATCACTCTTGAGATGAGTTTAAGAAGGCTAAACCTCATACATTTGACGGTGAGGTAAAGACTGGACAAGAGGCTGAAGCTTGGATTCTTGGGATAAAGATGTACTTCCAAGTTCAGGATTATTCAGGAAACATGAAGGCAAGGGTTTCCATATTCAATCTGAATGGAAGCGCATCCATTTGGTGGGAACACTTCAAGCAAGTAAAGAAGATAAATTAAAGAATACTTAAGTGGAAACAGTTCAAGAAGTATTTCAAGCAGAAATACCTCTCTGACAGGTATTATGATGACAAGATTAAGGATTTCCTTGAGTTGAGGTTGGGGGAGCAGACCATGGAAGAGTATGCAAATAAGTTCTTGGAATTGTTGAGGTATGTCAGGTACATCAAAGATGAAAAGGTGAAGGTCTAGTGTTTTTTGAGTGGATTTCCTCAGTCTTACAAAGACAGAATTGACTTTTATGAACCTAGAACTCTTGAAGAAGTAATAAGGAAGGCTAAGTATTGATATGAGCAAAGGAAAGGTAAACTTGATTACCATAAGGCATGGAAGGACAATAAGAATGGGAAGTTTGACCAAATAAAGAAAGGTTTCAAACCTTATAACTTCACGAATCAACAGAAGCAGCCATCCCAAGCTGTGAGTAAGCTAGTTGAAGTAATAGGAGAAAATCCTAAAGATCCACAATAGAGTAGAGGACCACTCCAATGTTGGAAATGTGGAGGACCTCACAAGTGTAGTAGTTTTCCACTTGAGAATGAGAGTGCAAGGCCAACTTACAACATTCAAGAAGTAGAAACAGGGGGTCAACTATCAAGGGCTGTACCTAGGATTTATGGAGCACTAGAGGTCCACCAGGCAGATCACTAGTCAACTATGGTTGAAGTTGCAGGTAATATTGTTGAGCAATCTGTTTCTATTTTGACTGACCCTGGTTCTACTCACAGTTACATTACCCCTAGAGTAGTGGAGATTTGTGCCTTTAAGAAAGTAAAGCATAGAAAATATTGGTTAGTTCAGCTAGCCACTAGAACTAAAATAAAGGTTAGTGAAGTGATAGAGAAATGTCCATTGGTCATGAATGGATTGGTCACTTGTGTAGATCTGAATGTTCTACCACTTGGTTCCTATTATTTTCTCAATGGAATGTATTTTTTAGAAGCTCACAAGGTAAAGCTTGAATGTTACAATAAGACTTTTGAATGCATGGATGAAGAAGGGAACTCAGTAGTGGTAAAAGGTATTCCAAGGGTGATTTTAATAAGGCAAGTTTCAGCAACGTAGTTGAACAAGTTCTGTAGGAAAGGTTGCCAGTTGTATGCATATCATATTTTGGACGCAACACGGGATGAAACTCCTACGTTGGAGGACTATCAGGTGTTACAAGAATTCAAGGATGTTTTTCCTGAATATATTTCGGGGCTTCCTCCAAAGAGGGACATTGATTACATAATTGAACTTGTGCTAGGAGTAGTACTAGTGTCCAAGACACCCTACAGGATGAGTACAACAGAGATGCTAGAACTGAAGATGCAACTGCAAGAGTCATTGGAAAATAAGTATATCATGGTGAGTGTGTCTCCTTGGGGAGCACCAGTTTTGTTTGTGAAGAAGAAAGATGGTACACTTAGGTTGTGTATTGATTACAAACAATTGAACAAAGTTACTGTGAAGAATAAATATCCTTTTCCTAGGATTGATGATCTCTTTGATCAAGTGAGAGGAGCAAAAGTATTTTCCAAGATTGACTTGAGGTTTGGTTACCATCAGGTGAGAATCAAGGATGAAGACATTCATAAGATGACCTTTAGAACAAGGTGTGGACATTATGAGTTTGTAGTGGTACCGTTTGTCTCAGAAATGCACCTGCTACATTTATGTGCCTTATGAACAGTGTCTTCAGCAGGTATTTGGACAAGTTTTCTCTTGTTTTCCATGATGACATTCTTATTTATTCTAAGAATGAGGAAGAGCATGAAGAGCATTTGAGATTGACATTGCAATTTCTCAAGGAGCATCATCTGTATGCAAAGCTAAGAAAGTGTGACTTCTATAGAGATAGAATTTAGTATTTGGGTGACAATATCTCAAAAGAGGGTATATTTGTGGACCCTGAAAAGATTGAAGCCATGATGAATTGGCCTACTCCAAGAAACGTGACAGATGTAAGATCTTTTATGGGACTTGTAGGATACTATAGGAGATTCATTGAAGGATTCTCCAAATTTGCACATGCGATCACTTCTTTGCAAAAGAAGGGTATAAGGTTTGAATGGACATCAAGGTGTGAAGAAATCTTTCAGTAATTGAATATTCTTCTCACCAGTGCACTAGTATTGAAAGTTGCAAATCCAAAGAAATATTTTGTGGTGTGTACTGATGCATGCAGACAAGGGCTTAGAGGAGTCCTTATGTAAGACAACCACTTGATATGTTACGAGTCAAGAAAGCTGAAGGAGCATGAGAAGAACTATGCCACTCATGATCTAGATCATGTAGCCATAGTACCTTCCCTCAAGATGTGGAGGCATTACTTGATGGGTAGAAGATTTGAACTAAGGATAGACCATTGTGGTCTGAAGTATTTGTTTGATCACCCTACTCTAAATTCTAGGCAAGTGAGATGGATGGAATTTTTATGTGAATTTGATTTTGAAATCAAGAACATAAAGGGAAAAGAGAATAAGGTAGATGATGCACTCAGCAGGAAGGTGCAAGAAATGCATGTGGCATCTCTTAGTATTTTCCAATCATATTTGAGGTAGCAAATTGTTAATCGTACTGCTGGAGATGAATTGTATGAGCTGGTAAAAAACAAATTGCAGCAGCAAAGTATTGATAAGAGGCATGAGGGATATAAATTGGAAGAGGATGGAATTCTTACTTATAAAGGTAGAATTTATATTCCAAATGTGGCAGAGTTGAGGAGAGTTGTTATGGATGAAATCCATCAAGCTCCATATTCTAGTCACCAGGATACTAGAAGACAATTGCTACCACCAGAAAACAGTACTTTTGGCCAGGAATGAAAAAGGACATGGCTGAATACATTTCAAGGTGCATGAAATGTCAGTAGGTAAAGATTGAGCATCAACATCTCGTAGGTTTGTTGCAGCCTTTTCCAGTTCTAGAATAGAAATGGGAAGTTATTTCGATGGATTTTATTACAGGATTGCCGATGACTTAGAGACAACATGATTCCATCATGGTTGTGGTGGACAAGTTGACAAAGGTAGTGCATTTTATAACGGTTAAGTCTACACATAAGAATGATGACATTGCAAAGACATTCATGAAGAAGATTTTCAGATTGCATGGAATACCTAAGGTAATCATCGCTGACAAAGATGTCAAGTTCACTTCCAATTTTTGGAAGGGGTTCTTTGCAAATTTGGGTGCAAAGCTAAACTTCAACACTGCATATCATCCTTAGACAGATGGGTAGACAAAGAGAGTTAATCAGGTGCTTGAAGATATTCTTTGCATGTACATGATGGACAAACCAACCAAGTGGGAAGATTACCTACACTTGGTAGAGTTTTCTTATAACAATGGACAACAAGCATCCTTGGGGATGAGTCCGTATGAAGCTTTGTATGGAAGAAGGTGTAGGACACCAGTGACTTGGGATAATCCAGTGAACAGGGTTGTGCTTGGTCGTGAATTGCTCAAAGAAATGGAGCAGGAGGTTGTAAGGATCAAGCAAAATATGAAAGTAGCACAGGACAAACAGAAAAGCTATGCAGATAAGCATAGGGTGAACAGGGAGTTCAGTGTTGGGGATCATGTTTACCTCAAAGTGAGGGAAAAGAAGAGTTCCTTGAAGCTTGGAACTTGTACCAAGCTATCACCAAGATATTGTGGGCCATTTTAAGTGATGGAAAGAATAAGGACTGTTGCATATACACTTGCATTGCCTGCTAGAACTAGAAGGAACTCTGGACAAGATTCGACAGAACCTTTGAAATGATTTATGAGGATCACTTATATCTTTCCAGGCCATGAGGATTCATTTCCTGTTGATCCTAACCATGTGATAAATTGGGTTGTGATTCAGGTGGAACCCAAGCGAGCCAATGCGCATCCTCGACAGGAATGTCACAATGCTTTGGAACCAAGCCATAGGGCAGGTAAAGGTGCAATGGGAGAACTATGGGCCTGAAGAGGCTATGTGGGATCTGGAGGATGCCATGTGATTGGCACATCCAATTTTCTTTAATTTTGTGGAACACTGAGGTGGTACCAGTGTAGCATTTTGTTCAACTTTGTAAAGCACTGAGGATAGTGCTATAGAATGGGGAGGGAAACTTACTACCCCGGTTTTGACCCCGTTTGCATTAAATGTATATGATGTATATATTGTAATTAATCGTGGTGTAGAGATAAAGGAAAAATCCCCACCATCGATTTACTGTTTAATGCTTTGGCGATTAAAATCATCGCCAATGGTATATCATGATATCCGGCACATTATAGTTTTGGCATTATGTAAATATGCACTTTAATTAAAATAAAACCCAACCAGCTATGTCAATGCAACCATGATGAAAAGGGCATGATTTTCCTAAGGATAGGGAGGTAAATTATTAAACTTTGGGCCAAAGGGAAAAATCCAAGTGTCAGCTGTTAAACCCATTTAGTTGTCACCCTGTTTTGACTTACTCACATTCCCTTGTCTCAATCAGTCAACTACCAAATTAAAAACTGTTGTTGTTAGTTGGGTAGTTATTGTTGAGTAGTGGTGTGTGGGAGGACTGCCATTCCTTTCCCACATGCACACTCAACCAGTAAATGTTTTCACCCTCACATGGGAATTCTTTGATTTTTTTCCCATCCTCATGTAGAGACAAGTCGTTTTCTTCTCCTCATGCATAGGTCTTGGAATTTTTACTCATGCAGAGAGCTAGGAGAATGGCCTCACGGGCACGATTTTGTTGTGTGTGTGAATTTCATGGTTGGGGGATTTTTCTGTGTTTATTTCTCTTCGTTGTGGGTCTCACCATGTGAATTCACCTCCATGTCAGTTGTTTTTCCTTCCTCACATAGCTGAGAAATTGATTGCCATTGGTTTCCCTATGATTTTAGTTTGTTGTGGGTTCATTTGTGTTTTTGGGTTGTTGTGGGTTCTTATTGAGTTTTTTTTGGCCACAATAGGGCCAAGAACGACTCAAGAATCAATTTTCCCAGTTAGATCTATGTATTACCCAAATTGTCACCTCGGTTGTTTTGTTGTGTTTGATTTTCTTCCACATAGCTGTGAATTGCTTGTTTTGTTGTGTGTATGCAGTGGTTGGTGTTTGGACTGTGTTGGTGTGGGAATGAAGGATTGGTATGCTTGATAAACTTGGTGTGTTTGGGATCCACATAGACAGAGCTAGAGGGATGGATTTTTTCTCCATAACCACTGAATAGCATTGGAAGGGAAGTCAAGGCCTAAGGGATTGTATAATAGAGACGGGATCGATTCCTTGTGTTGGGTGTGTGTGGGTGTCCTAGAAGTCAGGATAGTTCTAGTGTAAGTGTCCTTATCTCTTCATTGAGCCCACTAGCTTATCATTCAGCTTTTCGCAGCTCGATGATGGCCTGATAAACCCAGCTATGTTGGCTTGGCTGATTTGTGTACCTTTGCTTATGTGTGAGCTTGCTTAGTTCATTATTTTTTGGGGAATCATGCCCATCTCAGGGGTGGCAGTGTTATTGAGAGATTAAGGAGCACACTGGGCTATGGTTGGGTGGAATGTTGCAGCGATGTATCTGGTTGCAAGAGAAGTTCTTCATAAGATAAGTATTCTTGTGTTCAATCTCTGCAATCATATTTGATGTTTAATGAATTATGATGAACATGTTGAATGACTCAATGTATGTTTTGCTTCTGCTATATGCTGAATAATTATGCATCTCTGCATGTTTTACTTCAAAGCATTTCACTTTTTAAGTATGTACATGTTCATTGGGCTAGTTGCCTGGATAGTTAATGGTATGGTAGCATCCTCTTCACCAGTCGGAGGGTCGGGGATGTTACAATATGGCTGCCATTACAATGTTTTTAGCATAGATGATGGGTCTTGGATCCTTAACCATGTTACATAAACTAAATCCACGGTATTTACTATTATGCACGAAATTAAAATTTTAGGGCTAATGCACCAAGAATGGGGCTCTAAATTGTATTAGTAATTATCTTTCTATGCATAGGTTTCAAGGTTTGGAGGTAATCTTGGTTGAGGATCAGGAATAAGGGATATGATTTCATAATGTTTAATAAAACAAAGATACCTATGAAGTGACAACTATGATATAACCTCCTCATCAGAGTAGCAACCACCTGGTGTAGTTCCCTAATGAAATAGATTGGACCTCTAATCCACATTGTTTTAGGATTCAATCCCTCATTAATGTCTAGACAACGTCTATGTGTTTGGATAGTACCCATAAGAGGATCAAGCAATAAAATTGGATCGATATAATAGCTACCTAGTACAGTTTCCTTTTGAAATAGAGTTTTCTTAGTTCACACTGCTTTGGGTTGCTATCCCTCATCAATGGCAGGAAAATGTCTAAATGTTTAAATACTACCTGTAAGAGGATTAATGGTAAACTTGGATTACAGCTTAGTACAACCCCAAATCTGGAGCACACTTGCATCCTCAAACAACTAATTGATAGAAAACTACAAATTCAGAGAATTAATCTAACTTACAGGAAACCATTAAGTATTACAGGAATTCATCGAGCATCACTAGAATTTATATTGAAAGGAATTTGATGGCACAACCTCGGATTCCTAAATCTTTTGTATGAAAATACACAGTTTTATAAATGCACACTTTGTTCTAGAACAACAACCTTGAAAGGAATCCCTAATCGATAGAACTCTGGCTACATCACACCACCAAGGAGATTATGTGTAACTTCAATCGTAATATAGATAAATTCCATAGTTCGATTCAATGTCTAAAGCTACCCACGATTTGCAAGTGTTGAGATGAACTATTCTATTTCTCAGTTAGATTTTGAAATGCCATTCCTCAGACATCAATGATTTGGTGTTCTCCTCAAGCTGTCAAATTAGATCGCATTTCTAATCTGAGCATTCCTCAAATGCTACACCTACGATCTGACCTCATGAGCATATCCGTAGGCTCCATGTGGGGTATTTGGAAATAATAGGATGTTTTGAGACCTACGTATGGATATCAAGGTACCAAACATAATTGTGGGAGAAACCATGTACCATAGGCCCTAAATTTATGTTATACAAATATTGACCCAAGAATGATGCCTTGAATGAAAAAAAGTTTGTCTTAAGAAGATATTTTTCCTCTAGTTCGGAATATTAGTATGATTATGAGTTCTCAAGCATAATGTAAACATCGTAGAGCCTCAACATAGTCAAAAGATGAAACCTTGGACTTAGGACATAAAATACGCTTTTCTATGTCCACGAACAAAAATAATGCTTCAAAACAACATAAATGATCTCACAATCCTTAGCCTCATAGTGGATGTGTTGGTTCCATTAGGAATATTTTAGAGCTAGATATGAGTTTCGAGCCTTAGAGAAAGTTTAGGCAATAAAAATCAATCATTAAGTCTAAAAAACATCTTCTATGTCTTAATATCCATGGAAAACCACCTTGAACCTCCAGTAATCTGAGCTCATTATCCACAACCATTCACAAATGTTAGGCTAAGCGTTGTCCTTTTGCCACACTAAACCGCTTTGGAGGGGTCAATAATTACCATGATCTTTTATTTTTAGATGGGGTTTCTCCCAAATACTATCCACTAACTTGGTAAATGCCTTTTTACTCTCAAATATACTAAAACAAAAACACATATGCGTTATGAATTGCATATGTGATATGTATAACTGAAAAACACATATGCATTATAACACATATGTGTGTTTTTAAAATTAAAAAAATTGACAGTAATAAGTCTTCACATTATGTTCCGAAATAGATTTAGAATACCGAACCTATTGCATAGGACAAATACACCAGGGCTATAGCCTGTCTTTTTGAACCCTATCAATATGCTCAGTTTCGATGGCGTGTTTTGCTGTGACAAATACAATATTTTTTTATAAAAATTTAGAATATTGTAGAGTACAATCTTACGATTTTGAATATGTAATGTTTTCCTTCATGTTTTATTTATTTATTATTGTTTTTCTAAATGACACATGTCAGTTTTAAAAAATATATACAACAATTGTGTTTTTTATAACTTTTGATTTCCTTCACCATTTTCCAAGAAAACTATATGGTGCACTAGAAGAGAGCGAGCTCTACGATCTTATTTATAGAAATCAAGGATTTCATTAATTTTTTCTTGCACTCACACATAACGTTTTCATTTCAAGATTTTCCGACTTCAATAATTAATAATAAAAATAATAATTCATCAAAAATTCTTAATAAATAGTGTGACACTAGGCCCATATGTCCTTTATATGACTGCAATATTTTATCCCAAATTGACATCATTTACCTCATGTATTGTTGCACCCGCACAAACATATATGTTATGAGGTGCTGAAAATTTGAAAACCCAATTTCACGGAAACTAATTTTATAATCATTTACATACATTTTTCTTTATAAATGTTATATATTATGAAAGCTGATTCAATTACCTATCTTTTGTCTTTTTACTTAATCTTCAAATAAGTTAGGGAAGTGCCCCTAATTTTCACCTAAAGTCGACGTTTCCAGGTTTTTCCAGTATTATGTGGCATCTAAAGTGTCTTTAAAGGAGTCCATGGTTGTGCATCAGCCCTTGATTATATTTTTAGATAATAAAGGTGATCACAAATTCGAGCTTATGGGTTGGAAATTCTAGATTTTTGTTACTTTTCCAATTGGGTTTGACTAGGCATTGTTTATATGTTTCTAAGGAAATGTTAATGTATGTTATGGTTAGATAAAATTATACAAGTGAAACTTAGCCTATGGGAGGAATTGAAAGGGTTCAAAAAAAGGTGGGCACATTTTTAATATAGAAAAGGTTTTTTAAAATTTAATAAAATAGCCCAATATTTATTAATGAAATATTAATGAAATAGTCAATTACGCTCTCAAATATATCTCAAATCCCAAATTTGCCGTTGGATTTATAGAAAACATTGTGATAAATACTTCTATTTCCTGGAATTTCAGTAATGGAGGATTCCTATGGTTGAATTTCCCCTCGATTTTCATTAATGGAGGATTCCCACGGCTGAAACACCCTCAATTTTCATTAATGGAGGATACTCACGATTCAATCATTGTCGATTTTCATTAATGGAGGATGCACAAAGTTGAATCTCCCTTCATTTTCATTAGTGGATATTTTCTTTGCCATATTAGCTCCTCCATTTAGTCATTCTTAGACAAGCAAAATTTTATGGGTGAAATTTATCCCATGCGATATTTTTCTATGTCTTTTTCAAAAAATAGATTCTCCAATTTGCATTTTTTGAAGCCCTATTTTGCCCAATTTTGACGAGGTAAAAGTTTTTCACTCTAAAAATCTCGAGATTGTTTTATAAACTATATAAAATCCTTTGAAATGGAAATAATTTTAGAAAAAAAATCGCCAAATTATTTATAGTTGGCATTTTAAGAATTTTTAATATTTTCCAAGGTTATACACTTTTAAGTAAGTATGGATCCTTAAAATTTTCCCTGTTTTTGGATTCTTACATTAGTAATTTTAGTGGTTTCAACCATCATGAAATAAATTTTCTCGAGCTCTAGCCCCAATTTGTTATCTGAATTATTTTATAATTAAAAATTGGTCCATATTTGAGGAAAATTGGGATGGAGTGGAACAATTTCATCCATATATAATTCCTCAGGACTCATCAGTGCATTTGTTTAATTGGTTTCTATCTCCTCGAGTCCTTATGTTTAGTGTTCAGTCTAATTTGTTTTTTTTTCTCGTTTTCTAGATTTCAGGGAATCATGTTCTACACAACTGGAAGTTGGAAGGCCCCTATGCACTAGCATTAACTAATTTATCTCTCAAACAAGCAAGCACTTGGAATTTTCCAAATCTCATATCCTCATGACTATAAGGATTTTCATGAAGCTTTAGTTTGGTTGAAATTTAACAGTGGCTATTTTTAAAATCAAGTTTCAACATTAATTTGCATTTGATCAATAATCTTTGGGGCCTCCAGTCTGTACAGTGGTTGGTTAATTTTTTTTTAATTGTTTTTCCTCTGGTTGGAACCTATTGTGTGGATTCTTAATGAAGAATATGAATGTATGCATTGTTTTTTATATTTAATCAGTTTCTTTATACTTTTAAAATTTTGTGCAATGGTCATCCTAATCATTTGATTCATTTTCTTTCACAACAAATGTTTTTGAATTTGCAACTCCTCAAGTGATTATAAAGCTTGAAAATTTAACAACTAGGGTCATAACTCCTTTTGGATTGATTGTGATGGCTGATGATATGATTTTTTTCCCAAGGAGTTGTGGTGATTCAAAATTGGTCAACAATTACTTTTCAATTTACAATTTTTTGCAAGGCCCAATGGGGATTCTCTTAGAAAAAACATATGAATCGTCTGTTTATGTTGTTGTGGTACTACATTTTAGAATTAACTTTGTCTTGACTTATTGTGTAGTTTAGGTATGCCACTAGAGTAAAAACGCATCAATGGATGTTTTTCTTTAATGTTACATCTCTCTCATCAATTTATTTTCTGTTATTACATATGTTCACTTGTTAAAAGGTCTGGATTCTAAGGGTAAAAATCATCAAACATGAATGGGGTGTGTGGAATATATTGTGTCTCTGTTTCTACAAGTATGATGCAATAGAAAACTAAAAAAATAGGCATCCATCATCATACATGGATATTTTTAGACACATGCACAATAAATCTTGCAATGAGTAAAAAAGATGAAATGTAGGAAATTAAATGATGTTCCCGAATATATACTATTTTTGTCTATTGAAAATGCTATTAACTATGTAAACTTTGATATTTTTTAATGAGTGTTTTCTATTTTTGGGACTAATTGTAAGGTATATTTTTTTGTGTGGGTGTATCCCTTGAGTGCCTAAATGATGGAATGAACTTACAAACATCAATAGAAATACATAGCGCAACTAGTACTAGTGCACTATTATTTTCCAAACAAAAAAAATTAATATTTTTTAATTACCTAAGTGAACAAACCTAAAAAATAGTATGCCAAGTCGGTACATCATTTGAAGGTTATAATGCAATTATTTCAAAGCGTTTTTTTTAAGTGTGTAGAGGTCGGTGTCCTCTATTGCACCATCCATTTTTTTTCAAAATGGTTGAGAAATGAAAGAGTTATGGAAAAAACACTAACAACGTGTTTTTTGAGTCAAGTCATGACACAAGAAAAAGGAAAAAACAAATAGAAAAATATATATATTGTTGTTTAAAAGTACATATTTGGAATTTGTAGAAAAAACCATATCTGTGTCTAAAATTTCATAAAAAATGATGGTGTGAATCATATTGTAACTAATGGATAAGTAGAAGCCTAATGAAAAATTTGATGTAATGATCCATTAGCCATGGTTTATCATACTCCAAGGCATAGGCATGATGAATCCGAAGCAAAGTCCGAAGTAGACACATATGCCTAGGAATTCCATGCTAGCACGTGCGTAGGTTTGATAATAGTGCCAAGAAATGTGCACGTGTTTATTTAAATTGAAATAATTTTTCGCACCAAATAAAAATGTACATTTGTTGTATTTTGAAAAAGCACACACACATTTTCTAAAGCTACAATGGGTGCACAATTTTTAACGTTAGTATTTTATTATTTTGCTGATTATAAAAATAATTTTATTACGTGCCGATTATAACATTATATTTATTATTTGTCGATTATAACATTAAAAATAATTATGGGTGATAAGGGGTTAAAGGTAGAGGGGGAAGGAATATAAGAGTTTTATAATAGGTTGAATTGTTGTTTTGTGGTTAACATGTCTTACAATTGGTATTCTCCATCTTCAGTCATATGGTTGGTCGAAAGACCTTCCTAAATATCCATACGTTGAACTTCTTTATTTTATTGTTGAAAATATGTACTTTGAACTTCCTTGTAGTTGATCATCTGTTTGTTGAAAGGCCTACCTAAAAATTTGTACGTTGAACTTCTTTGTTTTATTGCTGAAAATTGGAAGGGGCTTTCAACTCACACGAAAAAAATATCCTTTGTTGAAGTACATCAGTCCTTCCAACAATGGAAATTTGGAAAGTGTATCAAATGCTACCTTCCACATAAGAATTTATATTTCATCAAAGGAGTCGAACATATCGTGGTTGACCAAATAGTATTAGGAGGTTGGAAGTGCTGCTAAATATTATCTCATTCGTCAATATACTTGGAAGGAAATTATAAATCTAGATCCTCAGGAAGGTCGAATCATGATTCCTAAAATTACATAACTTTCTATTTTATAGTTTGTTGAGTGGATCATGAATGTAGTATCAGACTCAATGAGAATTAAGCTTGTTATCACCATGCCACATTTTTTTGTACCATTCATATGCAAGTAGCTACATCAATTTTTGATGGTGCACAGATTTAGGTCGATTGGAAACTACACGTTCTGTTAAGGTGTACATGCTATTAAACAAGTCATCACTCCTAGTCTCGACGAAACAGGCATCAAGGTTGAGCCACTTGCTGGTTGCGCATAGGGGTTATAGCAGTATCCATTGGACTCAAACCCGTGTCATGCGAGTATGAGAATGACATCGATGTCAATTCCTATGTTACACAAAAAAACTACATATGGTCTAGAAAACTTAACAATGGTTGCGAGAATATTCCCCTCATAGTTGAAGGTGGGAATATCACTAGAGAACAAGGCTGTCTAAATTTTCTCCTTCCATTTTCCATGAGTAACTGAGAAAAGTTAATGGAAAGGAATCCCTAGACTATTATTAGATTTTCAACCCTTTTTGAACATTTCCTTACATTAAAACCTTGCGAAGGAGGTTTTATGTATTTAGTTCATGCTTTGGTTTCCTTCATTAAAGGACTCCATGATGTAGTAGATATACCACATATATTTCCTCTGAATGCCAATTTTTCTATTGTTTTCCATGCTATGAGAACAGAGAATAAATTTCTTCTGATGCAATGGATCTATGAGTCTATCTCACTCCCCTGATACTCCAAATTCACCTAACCCCGACACCCCCTCTATCACTTTGTGCTCCTCTACCTAACCTTTACTAACCCACTATCTCACTCTCTTTCCCTCTTGCTCCACTTACCCCTAATATCCTAACATCCACCTTGGTCTCTACCTATAACCCCTTAAATCTCTCTCTCTCTCTCATCTTTTTCCCCTTAATTCTAACCCTTCCTAATTTCCCAATTTTCCAATTACCCTAACAACTCCCTGCTCTCTCTCTCTCTCTCTCTCTCTCTCTCTCTCTCTCTCTCTCTCTCTCCGATCTCATCCCTTACCTCTCCCTCTCTCTCTAATCCAAACACCCACATTTCACACCTATACCCGCCTTTCTCTCTAATTACCCTAAGATCCTCCCCAAACCCCAAACCCCCACCCCTCCCCAACCTTTTAATGTTATCATCACCAAAAAAAATAATGTATTTGTAATGTTAAATATTGTGTGAGTGTTTTGGTGAGAAAACACATGTGCTCATTTTGGTGAACAAAAATGCATACATTTTATGATTGCATATGCTCCTAACATGCAAAACCTCTTATTGAATCCCCTCTACAACATATAAAGACACCGACATTGAAATAACCCCCGAAACCCCTAACACCCATTTCTAATATATACCTCTATCTCCCTAGCTCTCTCTCTATTCCCCCTAACTCATACTAACCAGCCATCTAACCCCCAACTCTTGCTACCCCCCCTCCCCTCTCACACCAAAATCTTGCTAACCCCCATCCATCCTCCTCTACCTACCTCTAACCCCCCATCTCACCCAAAACTTTTTCTAACCCCCCCCTTCCTCCTCTCCCCCTCCCTAACCCCCCTCATCCTCCTCTCTCTCTCTACACCCCTCTTATCCATTATCTATCCCTCTCTCTCTAACCAAAATAGCAACAATCCACTCCTATACCCCCTTTCTCTCTAATCATTCTAATTTCCTTCCCAAACCCCTAACCCCCCCAGTTTCTATGTCCCCCCTAAGTCTTACAAAACCCTTCTCCACTCTCTCTCAGTCCCCATCTCATCCAAATACAACTAACTCTAAAAATCCTATATATTCCCCAACCCTTTCTCTCTCTCTCTCACACACACACACACACAACCCTATGTCTCCCACTACCACTAACACCTATCTCTCTCTCTCTCTCTCTCTCTCTCTCTCTCTCTCTCTCT
>LPNX010613361.1:70935-89594 GCA_001517045.1 Pseudotsuga menziesii
TGGCGGGTTAGGAGAATATGTAATAAAAATGAGTATGCATTTTTGTTCACCAAAATGATAACATTTTGTTTCTCGCCAAAACACTCACATAATATTTAACATTACATATATATTGTTTGTTTTGGTGATGATAACATTAAAAGGTTGGGGAGGGGGAAGGTTTTGGGGTTTGGGGAGGATATTAGGGTGATTAGAGATAAAGGGGGCTATAGGTTTGAAATGTGGGTGTTTGGGTTAGAGAGAGAGGAATAGGTAAGGTGTTGTACCAAAATCCTATCATCATCATGTGATAAGACCTTTGACATACCTATTTGCCCTTAATCATAGCACTTGGAGTGGAAACCCATGACGATTATCAATCTCTCATAAAAAGACTCAGCACTGTGCTTTCCCCTTTATCCATGAGCGGTACCTTTCTCACACCGCATGTTCCTTGTTATCCATAATCAGTGCCACCACTTATATCCCTTGGTCCATAAGCGTTTCTTATCTGAACCGCTCTGTCATAGAAGGAGAAAAGTGGTACCCTGGGTAAAATGGGAAAAAGATAAGATTATTAAGGCTTCTAGATCATGAGCCTTGTGTCCTCCCTTATCCCTATCATTGTGGGTTAGTTGAGCTCGAGATCCCTCATCCTAGGATATTAGAGGCCACCACATCCACAACTATCTCAACCATTCCTATCCATTGAGCCTTATAAATACAAGCTCATATCCATGGTTGAGGGGGAGAACCATTGAAGTATTGTTATTCTATTAGATTGACCACTTGGCCCAAGCCATTAGAGAGAAAAGAGAGAAAAGTTGGATCTTATGGGGATGAAATTTTTGGTTTCATGGAGATGCATGTCAACACTAAGTCTTAATTTGTTGTAAAATTCTCCATTTTAATCTTAATACAAAGCTGATTTCCATCCCACTTTATTGTTGTTGTTTGATTTCACATGTAAATGTTGTTGGATTCCTTAGACACTAAAATGGATTAATAGATTATGTTCCGGTAGCTTTGATGTATTTGTGTGTTTAATCTCATTACAGGTACACAGGTTTACTATCGAAGCAGGCATTCCAGGTATCTACGATATCTAGGGAGGGTCTTCATCCTTTGTCATTCATTTGTTCTGGATCTGAACCATTCAGACTAGAGGAACAACTTATGTCCCCAAAAGGTGAAATATTCCAGCTAACAAATCTGGTGACTCTGCTAGGGAATGAATATATGTATCATTTGATCTGATCTTCCTCAGTATTTCAAATCTTGTCTGAATCCAGGCTCCTTCTCCAACTCTCTTCGGTCATCTCTGCTATCTAACTCAGTAGATTTTGGTTTGAAACTTCCAGATCTATCTAGATCTAAATTATTTTTGACCTTTTATGCTCTTTCTCACTCTCAATCTATCAGTTTTTACCTTGATCTAGTCTTTTTTTGACTTGATCTGTCATTCTCTATGTGTTTTGGAATTTTCCAAGGAACTACGCTTATGTAGTGGGTGAGAAGCAGTGCCATTGCCTGAACCTAGTGAGCAACCCGAGGTGCCACTGCCTAAGTTCTGTTGGTGAGGAGTGATGCTGGGATAGAACCACACTGTCAATACCTAAGAAGCACAGTGCCAAGTAGGATTCATTCAAAGACCTCCTTTTTCTCATTTTTTGTGAAAAATTTGAGTTGATTTGCTTTCAGCACTGTACTGTCAGGCTTATGTCTCAGAATCTGATGCTTGTGGTTTAGAATTTTATGGTTAAAAATTGGTTTGATTGGAAAATTCAAAATCTAGGTTAGAATTTTGATTGTTCATTCACTTTGGTGCTTGTTGGTTGGGATTGCGAAAGGATTTCTTGTTTTTTGTAAAGCTTAGGGTGTTAGTAAGATATCTTTTCATCTTTGTGATATAGACTGAAAGAAAGACATTGGATTAACTTCTAGGTTTCATTTCTTGTTTGCATAGAGAACTTCTTTTTCTCCCTTTAAAAAAGATTTTTTTTTATTGAGATTAGGTTATGATCATTGAGTATTGGACATTGGATCTATGATTGGATTTACAAGCTTTCAGGCTCTTCTTGTTCTTTTGTCTCTTATGCATTTATTACTATCTTGTCAAAATAAAAAAAAATGGCAGTTTTAAGTTAGATTTTCCTATGTTTTAAGAAAATTGAAGATAGATTGCATTTGCATGTAGTGTGTTTCTTTTTTTTCTTTTAGGAAAAGAGATTCTTCCCCTTCTCATTGCTTTTGGAAAAGAGAAATTAGTTTGGAAAGTGCTTCTTGTCTTTGATTTTGTGTTTGAGACTGTTGTTTGGAAATATTTTTGGTTTTGAAACAAAAGAAAATATCCTCTTTCCCTCCTGTAAGTAGGCATACTAAACGGTAAAGTGAAATATTTTGCATAAGCATACTACATGGTTTTACTTCTCTGTCAAAACACAATGCATTCACCTAACCATCCACTTTAAAATTAATGGTGGTTATAGGTTAAAATTTATGTAGTAATTGGAGCGATAGGTTAGAGACGTGTTTCAGTGTCGTTAAGCATAGGAGCTGTTGTTATTTGTCTGCATTACATCCCAGGACTCGTGCGATTCTTCCACATATAATCGGTATATTGAACGACCTTTCACATACCCTTAAGGTATATAGAAAGTTACTTCATGTAATCGATTGTATATCGGAATGCCCCTTGCATACGGTTATGCATTAGACATCACTACTACTGATTTGAGCTCCCACGTACCTTGAGTATATCAGGAGACCCCACTAAGATACCTTATCCATCTAAGAAAATCCCTTTGGTCGTCTTGCTTGGAGCCATTAATGGAAAACAACATTAGGGGAGATTACTATGCGCATAACCTCGAGGTATATCGTGAGTGGCATCTTCTTTAAAATCCTAGTGAGAGACCTGACTATTTGATCTCTTCCTATCATTTTAAGGGTGGTTGTTTTGACCTATCGCTTGTGTAGGGAAAATTTTTGGTGTGTTTTCTATTTTTTTAGACCCTAAGTTAGATAGGAACTGTACAAACTGGCTAAGTTAAGACAATCCAGAAGAGTACGGGGCTTTCCACCTGATTTTATTTCTGGTTCAGGAGAAAATCCAATGGAAGCTATCGACCAAGGAGCTGCTGCCACCTCCCAAGTGGGAGATAATGTGGTTGCAGAAAGTGGAGGACCATATTATTTACACTCACCTCCCTTGGTGCAACAACATTCTCAGGGAAATACCTCATTCCATTCTCCCACTGAAGGTCATGTTGATGATACTACCCATCCCGATTATCGTCCCAATGCTCCATTTTAGGATGCCTCCATAGGATAGGCCATTGCCTCATTTGGAACCCGTTTAAACTCTTCTGAAGATGAGGAAGAACATAGGAAATACTGCATTGACATTCTATGTGTAGAGGAGATTGACAAGAAAATAGATGAACTATTAGGCCTGACACCATCACATTCCACATTTGTCCCTATGGGATATCATTCACTTGCCGATTCTATGAGACCCATTGAATCGATTATAGATCATGTAGTAACAAAACAAAACCCAGGTCAAATTACCAAACCCATCACCTCCCATGCTATGTCTGTTAGAAATCCTCCCAAGTCTTCTGCACCTGGGGCCCAACCTTCAATTCTCATTTCGTCAGTACCTTCTAGTGCTGGGGGGAAACCCCCGGCATGTCCTACATTATTTAACACTAGAACTGTACCTAGTCAAGGGTATACCTCTAATATAGAACCATCTATAGTTAATGTCCCTCCCACCCATACTAATGTGGTTAATCCCCCATCCAGTTCAGGTCAACTCTTGGGGGCAGAACCTATAACCATTCAATCTTTTGGAGGTTATGGTTATCAACTTCCTGTAGGTAACATTAATCATCCACCCAATCCTATAGGGATGCCTTATGCTGGAATTCCATACCCTAGTAATACTTTTATGCCATGGGGGAAACCCAACTAGTCTTATATGCTAGCTATGGGGGGGATACCTATACATACTGCAGGAGGTGCCGGAGGACTGCCTTATGGAGGTCCTCCCCCTGGCGGGCCTAATGGTTCTGGAGTATCAGGAAACTTTCCTCCTTATGGTCCTAATGGTTCTGGGGGGACTAGTGGCTTTCCTCCTAATGGCCCTGGAGGGTCTTGTGGCTCTCCTCCTAGTGGTTCCGGAGGCTCTGGAGGTTTACCTCTTGGTGTCCTTGGAGGGTCTGGTGGTCTACCTCCTAGTGGTCCTGGTGATCCCAAAGGCCCTGGAATTCCTTCCCCTAAAGGCCCTAGTGGTCCTGATCTCAGAAATCAACCCCCTGTGAGTGAATTTTCCGTTAGTTATTTTTCACAACAACCTTTCTTTTGGTCCACTTATGGTCCTACTGGTAACTATATGCCATATCAATACTACCAGTATGTACAACCCAACTGTCAGTTACCTTTCCTAGTAACTTTGGACTTACCAGATTTGTCCAAGTTGATTAATGACCCCATTTGACACAATCCCTCGTGTCTTCCTATTCCAGTAAAGATACCATCAGACATCCCAAAATTCGATGGGAAGTAGGGAGAAGACCCAAAGAACCATGTTATGACATTCCATTTGTGGTGCTCTTCAAACTCCCTCATGGATGATTCAGTTTGGTTATAATTTTTTCAGTGAACTTTGACCGGTACAGCCACGAAGTGGTACATTGAACTCCCACAACATTCGTTTGTGGATTTTTTTATCGTTGGTAACCATGTTTCTTACACACTTTCATCTCCCTATTTGTTACGAAACAAGTACTGATATCTTAAATTCTCTGTGATAGAACACCTCCACCCACATATCCGATCATATCCATGAGTGGAGAAGGTGAAGAAGGCTTATTAAGGCCCCTATTCTGGATCAGTTATCAGCTTATTGGTTTACCAAATATTTGTTGCCTCCTAATGCTCGAGATGTGGCCATGGGTGGTGCTATTAATAAAGAGCAGGTTATTATTTGGGATCCATACCTAGACTTGGTTTATTCCCAGTCTGGAACTCTTTATGACCTGATTCCTAAAGCTCCTTGCCCCAGCACCGATCTTGCCAAGCCACCAGCAAAAGTACCTGTTGATGGGATTGTTGGTTCAATCTAGTCCCCATCAGCAACAAAACCTACAAAGAAACCCCAGACTGCCACCCCTACTCCTTCGACTCCTAAGGTTTCCACTGAGGTCAATTCTATCCAAAGTACTCAAACCTCATGTAGTAATAAAAGAAGGGTAAAAATATAAATAAAAAACCTAGAAACCAATAGGAGAATGCAATACCAACCAATAGTGATAACGATAAAGGGAAAATAAAGGAAAAATATCCATGTCTACTATGTGGAGGTGACCATTTCTCAAAGGAGTGTCCTCATCACGATGAAATCTCCTAATTTCTGAAATCAAATCCCGCATCCGCAGTAGTCACAGATCCTTTTCCCTCTCAAAAACAACTGATAGACCACATGTCTAATCAGGGTAACTCTAGTTCATCAGAGGAAATTCATATGATGTCCTTGGATACCGTTAATCTACAAACTTGAAGTTAGAATTATGACAAACCCGTAGATAAAAAAGAAGATCATTCTTCTTCAGGGAAATCTCCCTCTACTAGTTCTCCTGGATCCTCATCTACTGTCCCCCTATCTATTGAGAAGCCTACTCTCAACATGATTTTGCGTCCACCCAAGAGTACTCTTCGGAAGGTTGTCTTTAATCCCAATGCTCGAGCTGCTCAATTTTATAATGTAGTTGAATATCTTGCTCAGGAACCTTGTGCAATGTCTACCTTAGAGGTACTCCAAAGTTGCCCTACATAGCGCAAATTTTTTTTGACAGCATTAGGAGCTTTACACCCGGATAATACTAACTTGATTCATTTCAATGTTGAGAAATATAACTCTAAGTTACCTCAAAACATTTCCTTTTAGATCATTACAAAATTATTTGGAAGAAAGTTTTTCAAACGGTACTAGATGAAGGAGCTTCAACCTCAGTTTTGTCTCTGTCTTATTGGAAGGCCCTCGGATCTCCCAATCTTGTAAAATCTCCTATGACCCTTAAGGACTTTGACGAATGAGGTTTACAACCCCATGGTCTCATATCAGCCCTAGAGGTCTAGCTGGGGGGAAAAATCATTTCCATTCAAGTAGAAGTGGTAAATGCCCTTAGATTAAAACCTCCTTTTAGGAAGAAATTGGTTCTATGCCATGACTGTCGTTGCCTCAACAGTATTACGAATAGTCCAATTTCTACATCTAGGGAGAATTGTTACCATTGACCAGCTTGATTTCTGTATGCCAGATGTTACTACTTCCATGGCTAATAACATCCCCATGTTAGGCTAGTCCCCTCCTCCTTTCTAGTTGATTGGGGTATGCATGTTGAAGGACTCATCCCTTATGGGGATTTTTCCAGCCGCTACTCCTAGCATGGATACTGCGACAGTCCATATGATCACCTCATTTGATTATGAGCTTAAGGGTAAACAAGTTGTTGATTCCACCTCATTGAGTCCACATGAAGCAATGTATGGCACCATTCAAAACTTTTTCGATGATCACACTGATGACCTCCATCTAGTGGCTTTGGATCCTTACCATTTACCTTACTGGTTAGAATATTCTCTTCCCATTCTATATTATCTCTCTGAGACTTTTCCTTCCAATGAGTCCATTATGGAGATCATGAATATAGATGATTCCATTTGGGAGGATCACCATCATAGATCCATGTTCCTCCCCAACACCAGTTCGGTTAGCCATGATTATGCATCCTTGTTTCCTACTAATATTGTCAACATACCCCAAAGTCCCATATTGTTGTAAAATATAGATTATGAAGGAAACCTTTGCAAATTACTCATACGAGTCTGATTGACATATCAGCCAAGCCTAATACTATTGAGCATGTTCATGTTGGGCATAACTACTCGGAAAATGAATCTGAGGCATACAAAGCACTTTTCGAAGAATTCTGTGATATTTTTTCGTGGTCCTATAAAGAGATGCCAGGGATTGACCCATCCATTGTGGTCCATGAGATTAAAACCTATCCCATGGCTAAACCTGTTAGGAAAAAACTAAGGCAAGTCCATCCTCGAAAAGCCACAGCTATTAAGGCTGATATTGAGAAACTTCTCAAAGCAGGGTTTATTTATCCTGTACCCATGGAGGAATGGGCATCGAATTTTGTCCCTATCAATAAAAAGTAGGGAACCTTTAGAGTTTGTATCAACTTTAGGGATTTGAATAAATCTTGTCCCAAGGACAACTTTCCTACTTCGCATATAGATCAGATTATCGACAACTGTGCTGGAAGTGTCATCTTTTCATTTATGGATGGATTCTCTAGCTATAATCAGATTGAGATATTACCCTTCAATCAGCATAAGACAACATTCATTTTCCCATGGGGAACCTTTGCATATAATAAGTTACCTTTTGGCTTGAAAAATTTTGGAGCCATGTTCAAGTGCGCAATGTCCTATGCATTTCACAATATTAAACATATTGTTGAACCATACCCTGATGACATCCCTGCTCATTCACAGCAATGGGAGGACCATCCTAGTCATCTTAGAGAGATATTCCTAAGATTCCATCATTATAATATACAGCTCAATCTGCATAAATGTGTTTTTTGCATTGAGATGGGACATCTTCTAGGTTTTGTGGTATCCAAAGATGGCATCCAGATTGATCCTTTGAAAATTGCCTCCATTTTAGCTCTACCATCCCCAACTAATCTCCTTGAACTCCAAAGTTTTCAAGGGAAGGCAAACTTTCTCTGCTATTTCATGTGCAATTTCACAGAGAAAACGTACGGCTATATGAATCTCCTCGAGAAGAACACCCTGTTCTTTTGGGATGACCAGGCCCAGCATGCCTTTGATAATATTAAGCACGCTCTAACTCATTCACCCATGATACACCCCCCAAATTATTTAAAGGACTTTATTCTATATATTTTTGCCTCTGCTACTACCATCGCTATGTTTTTACTTCAGGAAAATCTCCACGGTCAGGAGCATGTGATTTATTATGCCAGTAAGAATCTTATGGATTCCAAAACTCACTATTCACGTGTGGAAAAGTTAGCATTGGCCATGGTCATTATTGTACAAACGTTTCGTCACTACATTTTGCTCCACACTACCACTGTATTGGTAGAACAAAACCCTATGTATTACATCCTGACTCGTCAGGTGCTCAGGGGCAAGTACTCCTAATGGATAGTCATACTACAAGAGTTTGATCTCGGATTTGCAAAGCCACATCAAATAAATACTTGGTATTTGTCGAGTTCATGTGTGATCTTCTCTATGATTTGATGGAATCTGAGCCCAGTGATTCATTTCCAGATGAATTCGTGTTCCTGATTAGCACTATTGACCCTTGGTATGGATATTTGCTTACTTATCTCCAAACACAATGATTTCAGCTGCATTTATCCCATGATGATTGCCACCGCATCTGTCACCACGTGAAATACTACCTCATCCTGAACGATAGCTTGTATAGACGTGGGATTGATTCTATTATCCAACGATGCCTCACCCATGAGGAGGCTGAACATGTGTTGAATGATTGCCACTCTAGAGAATGTGGCAGTCATTTACCTAGAATGGCTACAACCCAGAAAATACTTTGCATTGGCTATTTCTAGCCCTCTGTCTTCAAAGACTGTCATGATGCTGTTGAGAAATGTCCACCTTGTCAACACTTTTATCCTAAAAAACACACCCATCCTTCTCTGCTACACCTCATCATTTCCATTCACCCATTCGCCAAATGGGGGATTGACTTCATGCATTGTAAGCCTACCTCAGCTTGGGGGCATGGTTACATCATCGTAGTTGTTGACTATTTCACAAGATGGGCTGAGGCCATTCCTACATATGCGGAAGATGGTAATACTTCCACTCTCTTCCTATTCAATCATATCGTAGCTAGATTTTGAGTCCCACAGTCCATCATTACTGATCACAGATCCCATTTTCGTAATCAAATGATAGAGGAACCGAGTGCTAACCTAGGTTTTCGCCATGAAAACTCTACACCATATTATCCACAATATAATGGTCAGGTAGAGGTCATTACCAAATTTTTAAAAACTATGCTTCGTCGGATGCTTGGAGATCATCAATCCAACTGGCACCACATTCTTTTCTCCGTTCTTTGGGCTTATTGAACTTTTGTGAAGACAGCCACTGGTTTCACGCCATCCCAACTTGTCTATGGACTCGAAGTTGTCTTACCAAGTCAATGTCAGATTCCATCCTTAAAAAATGTCGTCGAACTTCTCCTAGACACTTCCGTAGATGAAGAAATATTTTTGTACTTGAATAACCTTGAAGAGACTCAGAGATATTCTGCCTTGGCTAATGAGGCACATAAGAAACACGTCAAGGTGTAGTATGATAAATGCATCCAACCTCATGTCTTTAATGAGGGTGACCTAGTTTTGACTTATGATCAGAGATATGATAAACTAGGGAAGGGTAAGTTCGAATCCATGTGGTATGGACATTTCATCATTTCTAAGGTGTTAGAGAAAGGAGCCTACGAGCTTGTTGATTATGATGGAATCCCTTTGGGGAAACCTCGCAATGGGTTGTACCTAAAAAGGTACTATGCCTAGGTATTTCTTGGATAGTATCTTGTATAGATGTATATTGCTTGGATTTCAGTGTGCTTTTAGTATTTTCAAGATGGTTTTGAGTTTAGTGTCTACATGTGTTTATACCATGTTTTGGTCATGTAGATTTCTTTCTATGGATTAGCTGATGGTGCTTGCTGCCACACCTTGAATCTTGCCTCAGCTGCTTGGGTCCTCTATTCCCCAGCTAAAGATTTGGTTATTCAAGAGTGGTTTGTATAGGTCCCGCTACTAATAACATCACCGAGTATGAAGAATTCATCGCTCTCTTGAATCAAGCTTCCTCCCAGGATGTTCGCAATCTGGTAGACTTGATGGACTCACAACTCGTGGTTTTCCATTTAAACCATGTTTACACCATTAGAAACCCTGTGCTTCTCCGCCTCTTCCAAAGAGTACGTTTGCTGGAAACATCATTTGAAACCATCACTTCTAGGCATATCCCTAGGGAACATAATCTAGTTGCTGACTCATTAGCTAATTACATCCTAGATTGGCATATTTCCCATTCATGACTTTGAAATCAAACATGGTCCATTGTAAATAAACATATAAAGACACATAAAACTCACATGAAATTCATTTACCGTTTGAGACATATCAACATCGTGTAAAGTTTGTATATATATATATATATATATATATATATATGAAAAAGTTTACAAAAAATAGGTCCCAAGACCTCATCTGAAGAACATAGGCTTTCAGGCAAAATCACTATACAAAATCTTGAAGCTGTCAGATTTCAGTACATATCTCATACACTAGCGATTCTTGTGGTAGCACATCACTACCCAAGCTACTCTACGTAGCAGCCTACTGAATCGACTCGGTACTCCCACTGTAGGTCTTTGATACCTCATCATGAGGTCATCAATGGAAGCATCTGGGATATCCAAGGTCAACCTCTCTAGGTTTTCCTCTAACTCCCGGGTGATATCATCACCCTGTGGTACAAAGCAGGCTCCACCTCACCTATCCAGTGGATATGCTCCTCTAGTTCGCACCGCTCCAACATCTGCATGAGAATATACAGGTCTTGTCACTTAACATAAAAAATATAAAACATTAAACAACATAAAAACGTTTCATCCATTTTAGGGTTTCTTGCTTCTTACCGATGTCACCCCACTATCTTCCAGGTGGGAGTGGTAGGCCAGGATCTTTGGTGAAGTCCATACCTGCGTAATCATAATACTCAACCATGAGGATCTGATCTCAGAGCCATCTGAAGAACAGGTCACCGAAATTCACCTTCCCTCTACCTGCTTTTGTATGAGCCATGATCTGGACCCACCATAGCATGCGGGGGTCCCGTGCTCTCAGACTTCATAAGACCTCTTGAGGTCTCATCTGTGGAACCCACTCAAATAATATGCAGGCTAAAATGGAGCTAAAGCCAAACTTCTTTAGCTCTCCCTGTCGAAACTTAGTCAGCTGGTCTTTGAATATCGGAAGCATGGATTTCACCTAGTTGAATACCATGGGTGCCATGGCCTCTATGGAATATAACATGTGTTCCCTAGAATCCTGGTGCACACCTTGACTCCCGACCACCCTCTGCATAATAAATAGGACGGTCCATAGGGGCCCATCCATCATTGCTCTGATTAGGATTTTCTTCCTCGATGTGCTCGTCCCTAGAGCACAGTGATGATCTATCGGATCTCGAGTGGTAATATCCCTTCCACGGGAACCTATTAGTGAGATGGGGGAACCTTGCCTTGAGAGACTAGTCAGGAAGTAGATATCCTCTACCTCCATTGTTAGGATATGGGATCCAATCTCAAAATACTGCTACTCCAGATTCCACATCCACAGTATGTGCTCTAATAACCGCTTGTGTGACAACATGCATGGGGTTTGGAAGAATTTCAGGAGCCCATAGTCCCATAATGCGACAATACAACCCGCTTTCCTTTCAGCAAAAGCATCATTATTTTCATGTTTCATTTCTTTCCATATCACCATGTTTGAGCAACAAAAACATGTCAAAAACAATCATAACTCCCATTAGAATCATCTCTAATCATTTAAAATCAAAAGAATTATTTATTATTGCTTGTCCTATTAGTTTGAAATCTCCACGGCTGACATCGCCTGTGCACCGTTGGAGACATGCGATGGCACCGCCTGTCATCTATGTTTTAGGCACAGTTCTTGGGAGGTACCACATATCCCGTAAGGGGTATGTGCAGTGCCCATTTTCAAGGTTTTAGGACTTGCCATACAATCCCCAAACCCCATCAAAACTCAAAATGAATGCTATGAAAGGAAAGAGTAAGGTTTTAGTTGTTACCTACAATTTACGGTGCTCAAATCTGACAGTGGGAGCTCCTGGTATCAGCTACAAAAGATCTGGCTAGGAAAGTGCTCCAAATTCTCTCCACTGTGAGTAAATAGTAAAATGATTTGGTTTTTTACTATTTACATGACTTATATAGGAATTTTTGGGTCTGATATACTATAGTTTTGATGTAAAATTATTTTTTACTCTATATTTATCAGCCATAATACCTTAATGCTAGTTATGAACACATTTAGCACTTGTTTCTGAGTCGATTGCGGGATAAGAGAGCTATAGTAAGAAGCTTTGGAAGTTTGTTTATGAATTTTTCGCACTTCCATAAAACGAAAAAGGTAGATGGGTGTTTGTTATGACACTTTGGTCATGCTCCTTAAACCCAGTATCAAAGGTCCGGGTCCATTTTCGATTCTTTCTAGGCTCATAAAAAAATGACATTGTTTAAAGAAACATCATGGAGTCTTCTTTTCACCTCTTTTTTAGGTTCCTTAAACATGAAAAGATCATTGATTCTGTTTCTGATCCTTTCCAGGCCCGTAAAAGGTGACATTGTGTAAAGAAACCTCATGGAGTCCTCTTTAAACTCTTTTCAGGCTCCCTAAATATGAAAAGATTATCGAGTGGTATTTTCTTCTTCACGCTCGTCAAAGTATTTGAAGAGTCGTCCATCCAATGGTAGGTTATCTCTTTTTTGGTTCAGATAGGACTATTTACGAAAAAGGAACACTCCAACCAATCATGACTGGAAGAGTTCTATAAGGTCTAATTTTACACTTTTTCAGGCCTTAGAGACTAAATCATAAGAAAAAGGACCCCTTTGGATTCTTCTTCCGTAATCATTCAGACTCTCTAAACATCAACGATACCGAGTTTTCTTTCATTGGACTTGTTAAATTAAACATTGAGAGACCCGTTTTGGGAATGAACCCCTCCTCTATTTGGTTTGTAAAACATTTTAGTCTGGACTTGTCTTCTGACAAGCTATATTGAGTGTTTTTTATCCTCTTTGAACTCGTAAAACCAAAAAGAGGCACCCATTGATCATAATGGGTAAAATAAGAAGGGAATAATTTTTGCAAATAAATGGCAGTAGTTTGTCATTACCTTTGAACATGGCACTTGTTTGCACATCATGTTAGTCAATTGGGTATTCAGCTAATCTCTGTGACAATCCACTTTCATGATTCATGCCACTCCTTTGAGTCTTTCAAAAGAATGCATTGTCCACTATTGCATTGTGTGTTTATCCGGTCTAGTCATTCTACCAAGTATTTTTTCGTGCCTCCTAATGTTCAAAGAGGAATTGAAGAAGTTTACCTTTGCAGTCAACACAGTCTATGTGTCAGTACTTTTGAGTCAATCCTATGGTTACTACATACACATCATTCTAGAAATATGTTCCAAGTTTTGTGTCGTCGATGTGGGACTCATCATGGCCCTCCTTCGATGAGACTATTCCTGTTGACATTAGCTCATTATCTTGGAAATAGTCTTAGAAACAAAAACTTAGTACCTTGAGATCTGTATGCCTTAATGATAGATTCGCTCGCTCTCGACATAGGTTCACATCATTAACCTTTGATCGATAGAATCGACTGCATGTTCGACATCAGGACATCTATTCACACTCAGTAGATTGTACTAGGGTACCTTTAGAATCATTGAAATTAATGGTGATATCCCTCGCACTTGTTAATGGTTCACATCATTGGCCAGTAATCAAGTGGTTTCTACCATGTTCGACTTCATATCATTGTAATCACATGGATAGAATCGTACTTTGTGGAAGATGAGACAAAGACCCTGGGCATTTGTTTCAAAACACTCATTTCTTTTCCCCTAGGCTGCCATGGAGTTTTGCATATCTAGCATGGATCCAAATTTATATGGTCATGGCTATGCTCAAATTTGCATCTGTATGACATAGATCTACATTGTATGTTTGGTAGCTATGTCCAAGTTTGAGTCCTGTATCACATGGATCTATGTTGTATTCTAGTAGCCATGCTTGTTTATTCCTTCCATGGATCTACCTTGTATTGGTCTATAGCCATGAGTTGGTTACTTGTGTCTATGAGTCAAAAATATTGATGTACTATAGATGCCTACTTGACTACATGCTCTGATTAAGCTGACAGTTTCACCTTGTAGCAACTACTTGTTCTCTCAAAGCTCTCATTTATCGTATCCTTGTAAGACTCATGCTTTGGGGGGCATCCTGTTGCACCAAAATCCTTTCATTATCATGTGATAAGACCTTTAACATACCTATTTTCCCTTAATCCCAGCACTTGGAGTGGAAACCCATGTTGATTGTCAATATTTCATAAAAATAATCAGCACCACGCTTTCCCCTTTATCCATGAGTGTTACCATGCTTGCACAACATGCGCCATGTTATCCATAAGCAGTGCCACCGTTTATAGCCCTTGTTCCATAAGCGTTTCTTATCTGAACCACTCTGTCATAGAACGAGAAAAGCGGTACCCTAGGTAAAATGGGAAAAAGAGAAGATTCTCAAGGCTTCTAGATCATAAGCCTCATGTCCTCCCTTATCCCTATCATTGTGGGTCAGTTGAGCTCAAGATCCCTCATCCTAGAATCTTAGAGGCCACCGCATCCACAAATATCTCAACCATTCCTATCCATTGAGCCTTATAAATACAAGCTCATATCCATGGTTGAGGGGGAGAACCATTGAAGTATTGTTATGGTGTTGGATTGACCACTTGGCCCAAGCCATTGGAGAGCATAGAGTGAAAAGTTGGAGCTTATGGGGATGAAATTCTTGGTTTCATGGAGATGCATGTCAACACTAAGGCTTAATTGGTTGTAAACTTCTCCATTTTAATCTTAATACAAAGATGATTTCCGTCCCACTTTACTATTGTTGTTTGATTTCACATGTAAATGTTGTTGGATTCCTTAGTCACTGACATGGATTAAAATATTATGTTCTTGTAGCTTTTATGTGTTTGCATGTTTAATATGATTACAGGTACATAGGTTTACTATCGAAGTAGGCATTCTAGGTCACTGTGATATCTAGGGAGGGTCTTCATCCTTTGTCGTTCATTTGTTCTGGATCTGAACCATTCAGACCAGAGGAACAACTTCTATCCATAGAAGGTGAAATATTCCTGCTAACATAAGGGAGGAGGTTAGAGAGAGAGAGAGAGAGAGATAAGTGGATTGTTAGGGTAATTGAGGGATTAGTCAAGGTTAGAGTTAAGAGGAAGACGAGCGGGGGCGGGGGCAGAGTGTTAAGGGATTAGAGGTAGAGTGATCTGGATTTATGCGTGAATGAAATGAAATAACATATACATAATCATAATAATAGACATTTTGCAAAGATAACAAAGATACAGTAAACACATATTCTATTAAATGGCGGAAATAGAACAGACTGTAATACAATTGCTAGAATGGTGGTAGCTATCTCTGAGAAGAGATGTGGCTACTACGCTCATTCATGCCAAGATGAATACAAAATGAGGCCAAAGGGGCCTATTTATAATAATAATGATATGAGAACCCAAAAGTCCCAAAACGTAACCCTCGAAGATGAACCGTCATAAAGTTTGCGGCCCCAAGGTGGTAAGTTGAACAGTCAACTTCCCGGGGTCATAACTTTTGCATACAATCTCCGATTTGGGCGTTCGATAGCTCGTTAGAAAGGTCTATATAATCTTTACAACTTTTGGTCAGCCAAATGCATGTTGATGGAAACCATTTGGCCCTGAAGCTCCAAAAAACGTCATTTAAGGCCTCATAACGGCCCCGAAAGTTTAGGACTCGAAAAACTGCCGAAAAATAACTAGGAAACTGCCACAATGGACAATTGTTTTGAGCCAGTGGAATAGGTGGGTGGCCAGCGATCTCCATCTGGATCATAGAGGCCGAGATGGATTTTAGGATATTAGGGGTAAGTGGAGCTAGGGGGAAAGAGCATGAGACAATGGGTTAGTAAGATTTAGGGAGAGGAGCAGAGAGTGAGAGAGAGTCAATGATTGACTGTAATAGAAGAAATGTATTCTCCTTTCTTAGAGCATGGAAAAAAATAGAAATATTGTTGTCACATCCCCGACCCTCCGACCGGCGAAGAGGACGCGACGAACACAAAAAAAAAAGAGCATACAGCCCCATGAACATGAACAGATCAATCAATGCTGAAATTAAAACAAGCTTAACATAATGCATACTAAGATGCATTCCACCATACAAAGATGCATAACATTCAACATACAGCTACACAACATTTAAAATTCATTGGAAGCAACATATACATTCCAACATTCCCATGCTCATCATAATTCGTAAAACAAAAGATATATTTGCAGAGATGAATTAGCAGCAGTACTTATCTTTTGATGAAGAATTCCACAACCAGCTACGTCGCTACAATGTTCCACCCAACCATAGGCCAGCGTGCTCATCAATCTCTTAGCAACACTGCCACCCCTGAGGTGGGCATGATTCCTCTAAGGATAAGGGTCAATGCAGGCTTACATAGAGCCAAGGGACACAATCAGAAAAGAAACACAGCTAGGTTTATCAGGCCATTAATAAACTGGCCAAGCCAGAATAGTCCGAAGGCCAACCACTGCATACACGCAGCAAAACAATCCCTTCACAACCCTATGAAGAAGGAAAAGATGACTGATTGACAGTCCCAACCAAACGGTGAACACATCTCAAGTCCAACCACACTCCGAAGTTGTTCTTGGCCTGAGCATGGCCAAAACAACTCAACAACAACACCCAAAACCAAGGTATATTAGCAACCCAAACTCACAATGAATGATGGCCACAATCCACCGTCTCAAAACAAAGGCGGAGCCAAAATCCTAGCGTGGACAGAAGCAACACTCCCAGCATAGACATGGGAAAAATCAGCTGACAATTGTGGCAATCAATGGCCAACTAACATCCACGAACCCACAACACACAGCTCCTCAACACAAACGCTGGAGAATGACAGAGCCCATGCAAACATGGAATAACACACATGCAGTTCACAATTGCAGAAGAAATAGGACTCACAACAACATCCAAAAATCATGGGGAGAATAACAACAACCCAAAATGTGGGTGAAATCAACAGCAAGCCACATACACAGCAGAAATTCATGCCCACGAGGCTTCTTTCCCAGCTCACTGCATGCGCAAAACCAAGGGGGAACCCCCAACCAGTGCGTGAGGAAGATAGAACTGACCTCTATGTGAGGATGAGCAACTTCCTACCTATGCACGCGTATGAGCATACCACGATGGGGAACGGACAGCCCATAGAGAGCATGCATGGTCAGGAGCCTGACCAACTGCCTGTGTGAGGATGAAAACAGACCGTCTCTCTCTGCATGAGAGTGAGCATACCAACAGGAGGAATGAACCCACCAAGGAGAGAATGCATGGTGGGTAGAATGGAAGGTCGCGGGAGAGTGAAGTGAATGTAGTCATGGGTGGAGTGGGCATGTGAGCAAGGGGCTGACAGTCCTGCCACCCCACTCCCAAAAACAATAACTCCCTCAACCACCAGCAACCATAACTGCATCAACTACTCAACAAAAACATTAAAGAGGTTGGATGAGACAAGGGAAGGTGGCAAACAAAACAAGGTGGCAACACATGGGTTTGCCCCATAGACGAAGGTTTGACATCCCCCCACACCCTTATCCTTTGGAATCATGCCCTTTTCATTCAACATTACACTACCGTAGCTGGTCCTGGTTTATTTTATTTGATGTGCGTATTTACATGATGCCAACTTATAATGTGCTGGATAACATGACATACCATTAGCAACTACCCCGATTGCCGAAACTTACACAACCAAATCGATGGTGGGGATTTTTCCTTTAGCTCCTCACCATGATTAATTACATTATATATATATCATGCAAATGGGGTCAAAATAGGGGGTGTGACATTCCCCTCCCCCTTGGAATAACACCGTCCTCGGTGTTCCAGTAGATATATACAATACATATACAATTGCACATCAAAATTTCAAAAATTTTCCAGATCTATCCCACATTCAATCATCTACTTTGAACGCTCAAGACCAAGCCCTTCGGCTTCCATGGAATTCTCTTGCTGGTTCTCAGCTTTCAGCTCATCCTGAAGTCTAGGAACTTTGCGGCTATTTCCTTCATCATGTTCCCTCATTGGGCAGTCCTGGCGTAACTGATGTCCTCCGCATTCCCAGCATTTCATTGGCTGCTTCATCTTTAACTGCTCAATTTCCTTTGAGTCTTCATGCCTGGACCGTTTCTTTTCGGGTCGCTTGGACGATTGTCCCATTGCTGATCCACCTTCCTTTCCCTTGCCAATTGCTCCCAGAAGGCTTTTCACCTCCTTTTGCAAACCAATAGAGTCTTGCAAAATCTGGTGGTTCATTTCACTCTGCCTTCTCTGTATCTTGAGCATCTCCCCAAGATTCTCTTGGGTCTTGGCAATCATTTGAAGTAGACTTCCAGCTAAGTCCAAAAACTTTTGATCTGCTGCCATGATCAATGTGCACCACCGGGTTCCACTTTTCTCACCTGTGAAATGCACCATTGAAATTCTATCAGACCAAGCATAATATAGACATTAAAATCAGTTAATTAATTTCCCCATTTGGCATGACAGTCCAAGTCTCATCAATGAGGCTTTCATATTTTTCATGCCTTCCCAACAGGCACATGAGC
>LPNX010613361.1:89704-122067 GCA_001517045.1 Pseudotsuga menziesii
ATATATATATATATATATAGATATATAATCAAAAGGCAAGAGAGAGCAGCAAGAGTTTTTCCCTTCTTTGTTTCTGTTCCATTTTGGAATCCACACCACTGCGGTTGATTTTCATGCTCTCATCCTCTTTCACTTCACCATGAATGCTAGACCAATCTCTCTTGGTCATGACACTTAGTGTCTCCGGTCTACTCTAGACCTCCAAACCATGGAGTCTCTCCACATGCTTTGTCTCGGCTACTAGGACCTCCACAGTCTTACTAGCACCTTTTTCACTACTGCTCATTCCGAGCTTTCCAGGACAGTCACATGTCCACATGCACCCATAGGATGCTCTCATAGTCCTCGCTCCCAGCAATACCTATATCCAAACATTGAATAGATTCACATGTTTAGTTTATTCTCATCGGTTCTATCTCTAGAACAAGAGCTTAAAACATCATAACCAAATCATATACACATGTATATTCATAAGCAAAATAATCCAATACTTATCTGTATTGTGCATTTCCTTGTTCGTCCACAGGATCCTGCTTCGCTTTGCAAGCCTTGGGATTGCCTATGGACTTAGATGTTAGTTCAGCACAAAGGCTACTCCACAACATCAAATAATCAGTGTCCAACCAGTACATTCTCATGTCAACTGGGCTTGGAACTTTACCACAACCATTTCCAGGTCTAGGATCTACTATGGATCCCCATGCATATCACAACCCAACATACACTTATACCAGAACACACTTATATCAACAATAACCCTTACTCCGCAACCCCTCACAACAACCATTTACCTTTACCTTTTACCTTTAGGGTGCAACACCCAACTACATCTATTTAGCCTATCAACACAAGCAACACAAGCAATATATGCAAACTCATCAGCGTTATTTCTCTAAAACTGTAATCACATTTCTCATCATTCACTATCAAGTATTGAGACACCAGGAGTGCGTCCACTCCCTAGAGTGTAATCAATATTGAAACCCTTTCATGACTCAACATCGGAAAAGTGTGCACCCCTTCCTAGTGTGTGCCATGTAGGCCCTATTCATACTCAAGCAATCAATCACAATGGAAATAAAATCGAAACATGTTTTGCATATGGAATTCAACAATTAAACATGCATATTCTTAGCAAGGGTGACAGAACACTTATCCATTTGCCGACGCAGTATGCCTTTGTTAAGGAGGAATGGAGGCTCCTTTCCTGAGTTAACAGTCCCTTAGTTGGCCATCCCAACTCCTTTTTACATTTCACATTCACACATGTCTTACCGACATAACCCATACCATCTCACTCATGTTACTACCAAACATGCAGTGCATATGAGACATTTCCAAAATGTCCAATGGCGTTTCACCCAAAACCCATTTCCAAGGGAAAACCTTCCCATGAAGTTTGACTTCTGCAGGCCATCACACATGGTCTTCCTCTCATTGCCATGCTAGAAAATAATCTACCTGAAACCTAAGCTTCAATCAACCAAACACAATCTTATGCAAGCCAATAGTGGCTAGTGGTTGTCAGCAATTTCTCAAATCCGAAATTCACAATTCAAATTTTAACAACCTATTATGCATACCAACTATTTTCACAACCATGAGACTCTTCTCATAAATGGCAGATTCTGGCATTGGTCAGGGTCTTACCTCTCACTGCCATGCTCAAAATAATCTACCTGAAACATGAGTTTCAATCAACCAAACACTTGGTAAGTCTAGATTCATATAACCTTTTCATTGCTACAAGAATCACTAGAGCATTTTCAGAATTTATAAAATTCAAATACTTCCAGTTGTTAGTCACATCATCAATATATACCTAAACTCATTTAATTCATGCAATCATCATCATACTAACTTTGCAAGGTATAGTCATATCATTCATGCAATTAAATGAAATGTTTAGATACTCCTTACTTCACAGCGTATCATTCATACCACCTTGCTCTTCCATAGAGCATTTCTGGCAGCCAATTGATCATGACTATCCTGCATTCATAACAACCTTTGAAATGGCTCCTGAATTGTCACCAATTCATCATCTCAGTCATTATTCATTCATAATATCACATGCATTCATCTCAATGCATTCAACATACCATGCATGGCCTAACCATATCCATTACTATAATCAATATCATCAACGCATATAGGCATGACACCTTTCCATATGAATGGGGTATAGCATTCAAATATCCACATGGTATGAGGTCTCTTACCTTTACCACTTCATGGAATTGTCATAATCAAACTCTTACCTGCATGGGTCCTACTTAGACCCTTGATATGACCAATCTGGTTGGTCCTTTCTTGGGGATTGCAGCATTTGCTTACCAACTTTTATCCTGGACTTGTTGCTTTACCCCTTTCTCCATATGGTTGCTGGTCTCATTCATCAGCATCAGCAACATATTCATCTAGGTCCATGTTGTCATTGGATTTTCCACTAATGCCAACACCAATGCAATGATTATCATTAGTGGTTCATTATAAATGTATAATATTTTAATATCGTATGTATGCAAAGCATATCGTCATGCATCTCAAGCATAAAACTTAGGAAATGTAACATAGTTAGCAAGACAGGGTTTTAAGGAAATCTTCCCTTTTCAAGTCCCTCATCTTTGCATGGAATTCCTCTTCCACACAACAGCTGATTAGCCCTCATAGTCCTTGCTACCTATAGGCATGCAATTTTCCATATTTGTTCATTTGATAGTAGCGGCCATCATTAGCACTTTGCTGCTCCATGCTCAGATTCTTGTGACTTACCCTTGTTCCCTACTAGATAAGCTTTCCAACGCCTATCCACATGCTTCATTCCGACCTCGGGTGTGAAAACCACACCACTTCTAAAAATGAATACTTTTACCAAATCTCAGCATTGCATTTGGACAAGGTGCCAACTTCAGCCACCTATAAACCACTGAAAGGATACTGAGAAAATCCTGCTGAAAAACAGCCGAAATCTGCTGGAAAATCCTACCTGAAAATCTGAAAATTTTCCTTTGTTAAATCGGGTCTTATTCCAATTATCCATCCATAGAATCGGCTCTCAAAACCACTAATCCTTTCGCAGAATCAGCTCTCAAAATCACTAATCCTTCCACCGTTTCGGATCCCCAAACGACTAACTTCTTCTGTGGTTCATCGGCGCTCGGGTGCACTTTTCATTGAAAAGACAATTCACTATATAGCCGCAACGGTGGTTCATCTTCCTTAAACTTTTTCTGATCGGTGATCCGATCCGCTAACATTTTCCGATCTTCTTCTATACTTAGAAAAATTTCAACTTTTCAAAACGTTTCTTCTTTCCGCTGGTGAGGAAGCTCCATCACCAGCCGCAATGGCGGCTCGTCATCCTCTATCTCCTTTCGATCGGCGGCCAAATCAACTGTGGCATGACCTGATCGGCATCGACGGGATTTTAACATCGGAAGCCTAGCGCCTTTGGCTTCTGCAATGGCGGTCATTTGATCTACTTTCTGCTTCCGATGGCCGCTCTTTACTTAGAAAAATCTTGAACTCTCGGCATCGGCGGTATTTCTCGTCGGGAGACTTAGTCCTTTCCGCAGCCGCAACGGCGGAACATCAAACCCTATTTTCTTCTGATCAGTGAACTTATTTTGATCGGTATCAGAATTCCTTTCTCGTTGGAGGTCTAGTGACTTTGACTTCCGCAACGACGGATGGGAGAACAACTATTTCCTTCCGATAGCTGATGATTTCAACACTTAACCAAATTTTCCAATTTTTTTTTTCCATGGCGTCGGCGGTCGGACGAATTTTCTATCGGGTGCGTAGTCGTTTAGACTTCCGCAACTGCGGATGCTTGAAGAGCTATTTTCTTTCGACGAAAACTTAGACAAGTTTCCATGATTTTCTTCAAAATATTTCCTCCACTGGGTATGCTTCTGTCTTACTCTTTCACTGCATCGGACGTCTCTTCCACTAAGTCCTCCACTTCATTGGAAGTCCAAACCACTAAGTGCTTCGATGACTGTTCAAACACTTAGACAATTTTCTTGAAATTTCCCTCCGTTAGCAATCGGATCCAGTGTTGCATCGGCGGTTCAATCCTTTCGTCAGCCGCAACAGCAGATGGGAAACCACTAAACTCTTCCGATACATCGGAATTCTGTTCCTCTTTAGTGCTTCGATGCTCCGACTGTTACGGCACTTAGATAATTTTTGGAAGTTTGTTGCCATCAAATCTGATCTATGCTAGGCAGAATGAAGTCCTGCCTTTGTCACTACATCCTTCATGGCCCATAGATGCCCACTATTGCAACCTTTGCTCTTATACCACTCTGCCACGTCCCCGACCCTCCGAATGACGAATAGGACGTGACGAACACCAAAAACAAATGGGCATACAGCCCCATGAACATGAACAGATCAATCAATGCTGAAATTAAAACAAGCTTAACATAATGCATACTAAGATGCATTCCATCATACAAAGATGCATAACATTCAACATACGGCTACACAACATTTAACATTCAACGGAAGCAACATATACATTCTAGCATTCCCATGCTCATCATAATTCGTAAAACAATAGATATATTTGCAGAGATGAATTAGCAGCAGTACTTATCTTTTGATGAAGAATTCCGCAACCAGCTACGTCGCTGCAACGTTCCACCCAACCATAGGCCAACGTTCTCATCAATCTCTCAGCAACACTACCACCCCTGAGCTGGGCATGATTCCTCCAAGGATAAGGGTCAATGCAGGCTTACACAGAGCCAAGGGACACAATCAGCAAACCAACACAGCTAGGTTTATCAGGCCATCAACAAACTGGCCAAGCCAACACAGTCTGAAGACCAACCACTCCATACATGCAACAAAACAATCCTTTCACAACCTTATGAAGAAGGCAAATATGACCGATTGACAGTCCCAACCAAACGGTGAACACAGCTCAAGTCCAACCACACTCAGGAGTTGTTCTTGGCTTGAGCGTGGCTAAAACAACTCAACAACAACACCCAAAACCAAGGTATATCAACAGCTCAAACTCACAATGAATGATGGCCACAATCCACCGTCTCAAAACAAAGGAAGAGCCAAACTCCTAGCGTGGATAGAAGCAGCACTCCCAGCATAGACATGGGAAAACTCAGCTGACAATTGTGGCAATCAACAGCCAACTAACATCCACGAACCCACAGCACATAGCTCCTCAACAAAAATGCTGGAGAATGACACAGCCCATGCAAACATGGAAAAACACACACACAATCCACAATTGCAGAAGAAATTGGACTCACAACCACATCCAAAAATCGTGGGGAGAATAAAAACAACCCAAAATGTGGGTGAAATCAATAGCAAGATGCATACACAACAGAAATTCATGCCCACGAGGCTTCTTTCCCAGCTCGCTGCATGCACAAAACCAAAGGGGGAACCCTCGATTAGCGCGTGAGGAAGATAGAACCAACCTCTACGTGAGGATGAGCAACTTCCTGCCTGTGTGCGTGGATGAGCCGATCACGATGGGGAACGAACAACCCATAGAGAGCATGCACGGTCGGGAGCTTGACCAACTACCTGCGTGAGGATGAAAACAGACCGTCTCTCTCTGCGTGAGAGTGAGCAGACCAACAGGAGGAACGAACCCATCGAGGAGATATTGCGTCGTGGGGAGAATGGAAGGTCGCGAGAGAGTGGAGTGAATGCAGTCATGGGTGGCGTGGGCACGTGAGCAAGGGGCTGACAGTCCTACCACCCCACTCCCAAAAAAAATAACTGCCTCAACCACCAGCATCCATAACTGCCTCAACTACTCAACAAAAACATTAAAGAGGTTTGATGAGACAAGGGAAGGTGGCAAACAAAACAAGGTGGCAACACATGGGTTTCCCCCATAGACCAATGTTTGACATCCCCGCACACCCTTATCCTTTGGAATCATGCCCTTTTCATTCAACGTTGCACTGCCGTAGCTAGTCATGCTTTATTTTATTTGATGTGCGTATTTACATGATGCCAACTTATAATGTGCCGGATAACATGACACACCATCGACAACTACCCCCATTGTCGAAACATACACAACCAAATCGATGGTGGGGATTTTGTCTTTAGCTCCTCACCACGATTAATTACATTATACATACATCATGCAAACGGGTTCAAAACTGGGGGTGTGACATTCGTCATTCGGAGGAAATATATGTTGAATATCTACTACATCAACGTATGCTTTAATGAAGGAAACCAAAGAATTAACTGAATACATCAAACCTCCTCCAAAAGGTTTTGGTGTAAGGAAATCTTCAAACAAGGTTGAAAATCCCATAATATTCTAGGTATTCCTTTCCATTAACTTGGTCGAGTTACTCATGGAAGAAGGAAAGATAAAATTTAGAGAGACTCATTCCCTCATTATATTCCCACCTTCAACTACGAGGGGACTAGTCTCGCAAAAACTGTTAAGTTTTATGTACCAGATGTAGTTTTTTTTGTGTACTAGGGGGCATTAGCAAGAGTTGGGGGTGAGAGGGGTGGTTAGTATGAGTGAGGGGGGATATTGGTAGAGAGAGAGACATAGAGAACAATAAGCGTAGTGTTATGGGTTTGGGGGGTTAGATTAATCTGGGTGCCTTTAGGAGTTGTAGAGGGGAGGTAATAGGCATTTTTGCGGGTTATGCGCATATGTAATCATAATGTGTACACATTTTTGTTCACCAAAATGAGAACATGTATTTTCTTACCAAAACACTTACACAATATTTAACATTACAGATATATTGCTTGTTTTGGTGATGAAAACATTAGAAGGTTGGGGAGGGGCAGGAGTTTGGGGTTAGGGGAGGATCTTATGGTGATTAGAGAGAAAGGGGGTATATGTGTGAAATATGGGTATTTGTTTTAGAGGGAGAGGAAAGGGAGGAGTCCAGAGAGAGAGAGAGAGAGAGAAATGGGATATTAGGGTAATTGAGGTATTAGGCAGAGCTAGAGTGAAGGGAAAGAAGAGTGAGGGGAGAGAGAGTTAAAGGATTAGAGGTAGAGACCGAGGGGGATGTTAAGAGATTAGGGGTATGTGGAGCAAGGTCAAAAGAGATTCAAATAATGGGTTAGGAAGGGTTAGGGAGAGGATCATTGAGTGATAGATGGGGTGTGGGGGTTAGGTTAAGGTGGATAATTATGGGAGTGAGAGATAATCAGAGATCCACTGCAGTAGAAGAAATGTATTATCCTTTCTCAGAGCATGGGAAACAATAGGAATATTGGAATTTAGAGGAAACATATGGGGAATATCTACTACATCAAGGAATCCTTGCATGAAGGAAACCAAAGCATTAACTGAATACATCAGACCTCCTACACAAGGTTTTAGTTTAAGGAAATCTTCAAAAAGGGTTGAAAATACCATAATAGTCTAGGTATTCCTTTCCATTAACTTGGTTGAGTTACTCATGGAAGAAGGAAGGAGAAACTTTAGAGAGCGTCGTTCCCTGATGATATTCCCACCTTCAACTACGTGGGGAATATTCTCTCAAACATTGTTATTTTTTCTGTACCAGATGTAGTTTTTTTTGTGTAATAGGGGGGGTTAGCAAGAGTTAGGGGTGAGAGGGGTGGTTAGTATGAGTTAGGGGGAATATGGGAAGAGAGAGAGAAAGAGAAGAAGATGCAGGATGTTAGGGGTTTGGGGGGTTAGATTAATGGGGGTTCTTTTAGGTGTTGTAGAGGGGAGGTAATAAAAGTTTTGGTGGGTTAGGAGAATATGTAATCATAATGTGTACACATTTTTCTTCAGCAAAATGAGCACATGTTTTTTCTCACCAAAGCACTCACATGATATTTAACATTACATATATATTGTTTGTTTTGGTGATGAAAACATTAAAAGGTTGGGGAGGGTCAGTGGTTTGGGGTTAGGGGATGATCTTAGGGTGATTAGAGAGAAAGGGGGGTATAGGTGTGAAATATGGTTGTGTTAGAGGAAGAGGTAAGGGAGGAGGACAAAGAGAGAGAGATAGAGAGAGATAAGTGGGTTGTTAGGGTAATTGAGGGATTAGTCAGGGTTAGAGTGAAGGGGAAGAAGAACAATGGGAGAGAGAGAGAGAGTTAAGGGATTATAGGTAGATACATAGGGGGGTATTAAGAGATTAGGGGTATGTGGAGCAAGGGGGAAAGAGAGTCAAACAATGGGATAGTAAGGGTTATGGAGATGATCATAGAATGAGAGAGGGGGTGTCGGGGTTAGCTTAAGGTGGATAATTAGGGGAGTGAGAGAGAATCAGAGATCCACTACAAAAGAAGAAATCTATTATCCTTTCTTACAGAATGTCAAACAATAGGAATATTAGAGTTCAAAGGAAATATATGGGGAATGTCTACTACATAAAGGAATCCTTGAATGGAGGAAACCAAAGCATGAACTAAATACATCAAACCTACTACATAATGTTTTAGTGTAAGGAAATCTTCAAAAAGGTTGGAAAAGCCCATAATAGTCTAGGTATTCCTTTCCATTAACTTGGCCCAGTTACTCATGGAAGACGGAAAGATAAACTTTAGAGAGCCTTGTTCCATGATGATATTCCCACCTTCAACTATGAGAGGAATAATCTCGCAAAGACTATTAAATTTTTCAAACTAGATGTAGTTTTTTTTTTCGTAGGGGAGTTGACAATGATTCCATTCTTGTACTCGCATGAAAAGGGGTTAATCCAATGGATACCACTATAACCCATAGGGGTGACCAACTGGGGGCTCAACGTTGATGCCAATTTTGTCGAGACTCGGAGTGATAACCTATGTAATATCATGTACAACTTAACACAATGTGTAGTTTCCAATCAACCTACATCTCTGCCCCATCCAAACTAAATGTAGTTACTTGCAAATGAATAGTCCAAAAAATGTGTGGTATTGATACTAAGCTTACTTCTTGTTGTTTCTGATACTGCATGCAAGAGATGCTAAAGAAACTATGAAATAGGAATTTCTATAATTTTAGGACGTTGATTCAACCTTCCTGAGGATCTAGATTTGTCACTTCCTTTCAAGTAGATTCAGGAATGAAATAATGTTTAGCGTCATTTCCAATCTCTTAAGATCATTTGGTCAAACATGATATGTTCGAATACATTGATGGAATATAAATTCTTCTACGGAAGGTAGCATTTGATACACTTTTCAAATCTATGTTGTTGGAAGAACTGATGTACTTCAACAAAGGATCTTTTTTCATGTGAGTTGAAGTCCCCTTCCAATTTTTTAGCAATAAAACAAAGAAGTTCATTGTAGAAATTTTTTGGGAGGCTTTTTGACCAACAAATGAATGACTACAAAGAAGTTCAACGTACATATTTTCAAAAATAAAACGAAGAAGTTCAATGTATGGATTTCAAGGAAGGCCTTTCAACCAACCATATGACTGAATACATGGAGAATACCAATTGGCAGACACGTTAACTAGGCAAAAACAATTCAACCTATTATAAAACTATTGTATTCTCTAACCCCCCTGTATTCTTTGAGGCCTTATATGAAGGAATTTTGTCTCATAATAATAGTGAAAAAATTATGATCAAATGGATATTATTATCCACTAAATTGAACACCTCAAAATTCAACTTCATGTTAAATTTGATCCTAAATGGATAATCAAGTCAAAAGTTATGACCCCAAAAAATACCTGCATTTATTCTTTTATTTTTCATCCTTTAGAAATGACTACATCATTCTCCTCTGGTTGAAAAGAATGTGTCTCCTACAAGTTGTCATCATCAAATTGTTGCCACTTAACAAGATCTAGATTCAACAAGTCCCCTGATGTAATCTATGTTGTCTTTGTTGGTACTAAGCCTTCCTAGTGGACTAGATATTAGTTGTATTGACCTTGTTGAGTACTAAGGGTCTCCTTATCTAAGATATGCGCAATATTTTCCTTTTTTCTTTCTTAGAATATCTTGTTTCCAATCCACTCCTTCCTCACTATCATCAGCCACAACATCCCCATGGAAGATATATAAATCATAAACATTAAATATAAGGGAAACATCAAGATCAATTGGTAAATAAACCTTGTAAGCGTTGTGATTAAATTTCTTCAGAATCTTGCAAGGATTAATTTTATTATACTTCAATGTGTGGTAAGTTCTTCTAGGAATCCACTCATTCTATAAATAAACCATCACTAAATCACCTTCATTGAATATCTGGTATCGTCAATGAGCATCTTTTATCATTTTGGTCTATTCATTACTAGATTGAATATTATGTCTCACTTGTTGTTGAAATTGTTGAGTGTGTTATGTAAATGCTTCCCCACCATCACTGATTCTATCCCGAAGAGGTAGATGCACCAAATATAGTACAGCCATAGGATTTCTACCATAAACAACCTGAAATGGAGATTCAACTATAGATATATTTACTAAACTATTGTAGGAAAATTATGCTTGAGGTAAATCCAAATCCCACTACCTGGGATTCTCTTTGACAATGATTTTTAACAAGTTTCCCAAACTTTGATTTACTACCTAAGTTTTCCCATCTGTTTGGGTGTGATAAGAACTATTGATGTATAATTTAGTCCATATTTTATTCCATAAAGTCCTTCAAAATTGACCAAAAAACCAAGTATCTCTATGAGAGGTAATAGTTTTTGGAACACCATGCAATCTAACAATTTCTAAAAAACAATAATTATGCCACCTTTGATGCATATCTAGTTTTCTTACAAGCAATGAAATGAGATATTTCAGAGAACCATCAACAACCACAAAAAAATAGTCTTTACCTTGATGTGTGTGTGGGAGCCCCAACACAAAATGCATGCTAAGATCTATCCATGGATTTGTGGGAACTGGTAATGGCATGTACAACCCTATATTTTTTTAGTGTCCCTTATCCATTTGGAAAAGCCAACATCATGCTACATATCTGGTTATATCTTTTCTCATCTTTGGCGAGTAATACTTATCTTTGATTAAGGCTAGTGTCTTATCCTTTGAAAAATGTCTTGTTAAGTCGCTACTATAAAGTTCTGTGATAATATTTTCTCTTATAGAACCAATTGGAATGCATAGTTGTTTTACTTTGAATAGGTAGTCATCTTGCTTAAAATATTCACTCTAAATAAAATCCAAGTACCCAACAACTCAATTCTTCAACGGTTCCACAATGTGTTGAAAATCGTTATTTTTCACATATAGATCGTTCAATACAACAAACCCATTTACTTTATTTTCCATGGTGGTAAAAATAATAGTGCACTGACTCAAAGCATCTGCAACCTGATTTTGCATTCCATATTTGTGCCTTAGAACAAAGATGTATCCTTCTAAAATGGAAACCCATTTTGCATGTCCATTGTTCAATTACTTTTTCTTTTTCACATATTATAAATCAATGTGATCAGTAAATAACAAAAACTATTTTTCCAGTAAATAACACCTCTAGTGTCGTAAGTCTTGGACAATTGCATAAAATTCTACATCATATGTGCAGTATTTCTTTATTACATCATTCAAATTAAGGAAATTGGTTTACCTGATTGGATAATTACAACTTCAATTCCTACATGTGAGGCATCATCGTCTACCTAAAACACTTTATCAAAATCTGGTAAGCCTAATATAGGTGCCTCAGTTACCTTCTTGTTTAGAAACTTAAAGCTTTCTTCATCTTCATTGCTCCACTTGAATGTTTTTCCTATGGTGCAATATGTTATGCATGCTACAATACTGCTAAAATTCCAAGTAAATTTATTATAAAAGGTGGCTATCCCATGAAAAATTCTTACCTCTATTATGCTCCTAGGACATGGACACTCCAAAATTGCTCTAACCTTCTCTAGAATCCATTTTGACTCCTTCTATTGAGATGAAAAAAACAAAAAATATGTCAGATATACCTATAAAAAATGTCATGTCAGATATACCTATCATACTTCGAATATTGGAAGTACAACAACAAGAAGAAACTCTTGAAGATAATCCATCTCAGAACCAGGAAACTAGAAGTTTGAGAGAGTTATATGAGAAAATTCTTGTTATTGATGAGAAAATTTAGTGTGCTTTGTTTTCCTATCATCCCACATATTTTGAAGAAGCAGTAAATGATGCACAACGGGTACATGCAATGAATAAAGATATTTATTCTATTGAGAAAAACAAAAGTTTGGATTTTGTCAATATCCCTACAAACAAAACCAGTATTAGAGTCAAATGGGTCTATAAAACAAACTGAATGAAAAATGAGAACTTGAAAAACACAAGGAAATGTTTGTTGTCAAAGGATATGGAAAACAATATCATGTAGATTATAATGCAACCTTTTCTCATGTAGAAAGGATGGATACAATTAGAGGTGTACTTGCCATTGCAACAAAAAATCAGTGGCATGTTTATCAAATGGATGTGAAATCTGTCTTTCTTAATGGGATTCTTGAAGAATAAGTTTATGTAGACCAGCCACCTAGATATATTGTCAAAGGTCATGAAGACAAAGTGTTAAGATGAAAAATAACCTGTATGGTCTAAAACAAGCTCCACGATCTTGTTACAGTAGGATTGGCTCCTATCTCATCAACAATGGATTCAACAGAAGTAAGAATGAGCCTACTATGTATGTAAAAACATAGCAAGGTAAAATGTTGATTGTATGTATTTATGTTCATGATAGGATTTACACTGGAAATTTAATGCTTGAAGAATTAATGACAGCCATGAAAAATGAATTTGAAATGACTGGTCTAGGTCTGATGAAGTACTTCGTTGGTATGAAATTTTCTCAAACTGATCAAGGTATAGTCATTTGTCATCATAAGTATTCTACTGATATTTTATACAAATTCAGAATGGATAAATGTAAAGAAAAAAAAAACCCCATTTCTCTAGGAACCAAGTTAACAAAAAATGATGATGGACCCGCAATAAATGGTACACTATATAAAGAATGGTAGGAAACTTAATGTATTTGACTGTAACTAGACCTGATTTGATGTATGTTGTGAGCCTTATTTCCATATTAATGGAGTCTCCGAGAGACTCTCACTATAAATTTTGAAACATAATTTTGAGATATGTTGCAGGTACACTTGGATATGGCCTTTGCTACACTCATACACCATACAATACTCTCTTAGGGTACACTAACACTGATTCTCCAGGAATTATTGACAATATGAAAAGCACATCTGGTTATGCTTTCCATTTGGTTAGAAATAGGACCTCTTAGGCATCTCAAGAACAACCCATTGTGAGCCTGTCTTCTCTAGAAGAAAAATATGTAGTAGCCACCACAACACATTGTTAGTTTTTCAACATTAAGCTAGCATTATTAGGATCTTTAACTGAGAGAATAACAAGTACAACAATCAAACACAAGAGACAATGAACACAGTTTTTTTCCTCAGGGAAACCATAAAGGAGAAAACCCCGCAACTTCCTCAGAGATAGAATCAGCACCAAAACAGTAAAAGCCCCAAAACAGTAAGTAATCTCCCAACAACAGTAATCTTCTTCTTGACTAGCCCCATTGTATTATCCTTCCTCAACTATGCGCTACACTTGAGTGTGGATAATTTGTGTGATAAATAGAGACTCCAGTTCTCTATTTATACTAATCCTGACATGACTAAAACCATACCAAGGACGACCTCTACTGAGAGAGTATAATAACCCTAGTGCCCCAGAACTACGGGGACTTTAACCCTTAGACAATTAGAGGGTTATTGACTATGACTTGACATGACTTCTTTACATTATTGATCCTCCCGATTGGAACATTGGGGCATGAAAATATTACTCAATTACATTATAGGTACATCACAGAATAAACATCAGGTTACAATACATAAGATATATAGATGAATACATTTTGAAGTTACAAATACATCAACACTCCCTCTTAACTAGGAAGGTATTCTTTCGACACAATTTTCAGCATTGGTCTTCTTCTTTATATCAACTGGATCTTCTCGTCATGTGCATCTCAGGTCTTCTGAGTCTTCAAGTCATCTTCGTCTTCAAGTCATCTTCGTATTCAAGTCATCGGATCTGGATCATCTCTCGATCTGGATCATCATGGGACATCATCACTGGATCTCGATCATCACTAGATCTGGATCATCATGAGGCATCATCACTTGATCTAGATCATCATGAGGCATCATCACTGGATGTGGATCATTACTCGTTCTAGATCATCACTAGCTATCGTCACAGGATCGCAATCACCACTCAATCTATGTCATCACTGTTGGATCATCATCACTGGACCTCGATCATCACTCGATCTGGATCATCAATGGATCTCGATCATCACTCCATCCGGATCATACCTGGTGCTATCTCATGATTCTTCTTGTTACAGGAATTTCTATAGAGCCATCCCTTTTTCATGCTAGTTTTAGGCCTAGCCTCAATGTAGGTCTTTTTTAGCACTTATATCTGACCTACTCATTAGAAAGTCACAGTACTCACATCCATCCAGGATGGAACACATCCTGCTCACAATGATGGAAGAGTTTTGCACTTCCATCTAGGTCGAAACCACATCCTGCTCACAGTGATGGAAGAACTCTGTTCTTCCACCCAGGCCGGAACCACATCCTACTCACAATGATGGAAGATTTCCTCACTTTCATCTAGGTCAGAACCACATCGTGCTCACAATGATTGAATAAATATGTTCTTCCACCCAGGCTAGAACCACATCCTGCTTACAATGATGAAAGACTCTCATCCAGGCTAGAACACATCCTGCTCACAATGATGAAATATTTTTTCACTTACATTCATCCAGGCGGGAACACATCCTACTCACAGTGATGAAATGGCTATGCACTTACATCCATCCAAGTGGGAACACATCCTCCTCTTAGTGATGGAAGGGCTTGCACTCACATCTAATATTGTAGGAACCAATCCTATAGTCATATCAGAATGGTCCCCAGTCCTCCGTGACTGAGCTACCTAGTAACTAACCAGGTGCCTCCATTCTCCTAGAGAATGGGAGTTGCCCTTACATCCGACCTGCTTATTGAAATGGCCAACACTCACATCTGAAATGGAAGGAACTTAATCCTTTAGCCATCGCAGAATGGTTTAGCCCTTACATCTGATAAAGTGGGAACACATCCCTCTATCACATCAGAATATCTACTTAGTCCTATATTGAGTGTTCCTAGTACCTCACCAGGAAGATCCATTCAAAGAATGGCAATTGCCCTTACATCTGTCCTACTCGACATAATGGCCAGCACTCATATCTGACATGGAAGGAAGCAATCCTCTCACCATGATAGAATGGTTCAACCCTTACATCTGACCTACTTGTCAGAATGGCTACTCATCTCAGCACTCATATCTGACATGGAAGGAACCAATCCTCTCACCATGACAGAATGGCTTAGCCCTTACATCTGACCATCGAAGGAACCAATCCTCTCACCATGTTAGAATGGCTATGGAACTCATCACTTTTCCTTGGAGGAAATATCGATCTAGAGAACACCAAGCTTCTCCCTAAAGTACTCAAACTTCACCCTAGCCAATGGCTTCATCAATACATTAGCTATTTGGTCCTCAGTCACAACATACTAGAGCTTCACTACTCCTCTCTACACCATATCCTTGATATAGTGGTACTTGATCTCAATATGCTTTGACTTGTCATGGAACACTGGATTCTCTGATAACTTCATGTAACTCTGGTTGTCACAATGTATACAAGTAGCATCTAACTAGAGATCAAAAAAATCAAATAGTAGCTTCCATAGCCATACTGCCTCAAAACTAGCTGAACAAGTTGCGACATACTCTGCTTCAGCTATACTCAGTGCCACATAGAATTTCTTCCTGCTAAACCAAGAGATCACACTTGACCCCATACTAAAGCAACACCCTGAAGTGCTCTTCCTATCGATGGCACTGCCTTCCCAATATGAATCAACATAACCCTTGAGGTTAATCTTTTGATTCGCATTGTACTTGATCCATAATCAACTATACCCTTCAGGTACCACAGAATATGCTTTGCAACAATCAAGTTAACATGTCTCCGATCTGTTAGGAAATGGCTCAAGGTGTTCACAACAAAGCAAATATCTGGTCTCGTGTTCATCAGGTTCATCAATGACCCAATCATCTGATGATACATCATATCATCAACTGACTCTGATGAAGCATCACTTTATAGCTTTAGGTTCGATGCCATCGGTGTGGCTATAGCCTTGCAGTCCATCATCCCAAACCTCTTTAGGATCTCTACTGCATACTTCCCTTGTCCAAGGAAGACTCCATCTCTACTCTGCCACAACTCCATACCTAGAAAGTAATGCATCATCCCCAAGTCCTTCATTTTAAACTCAACAGAAAGATTTCTCTTTGTATCAGGAATAAACCCTTCCATGCTTGTCACAAATAGATCATCTACATACAGTAGAAGCATCACTAGGTTTCCATTATCAACCTTCTAGTAAAGTTTGGAATCTTCTTTACTCTTGGTAAAGCCCAAACTGGATAGAAATATATCAATTCTACTGTACCAAGTCCTGGGTGCCTGTTTCAAACCATACAAGGCTTTCTTCAATCTGCACACATGAGACTCCCTGTCATGTGTCTCAAAGCCAAGTGGTTGTTCTACATATACTTCCTCTTCTACTACACCATTCAAGAAATTAGTCTTGACATCCATCTCGTGTTTCTTCCATTTCATCACTGTGGCCAGAGCAAGTACTGATATGATGTAAGTGTATCTGGCTACAGGTGCAAAGGTTTCTTAATAGTCTATTCCTTCTTTCTGGAAGAAACCCAAAGCTACAAATCTTGCCTTATATTTTTCAATGCTACCATCTGCAGCATGCTTGATCTTGTAGATCCATTTGTAAGTTACAACTAACTTCCCATGTGGTCTTGGGACAACATCCCAGACATCATTCTTCATGATCGATTGGTACTCTTCGATCAGAGCATCCTTCCATTCTTTCCATTCTACCACTTCTTCATATCTGAAAGGTTCTTTATTAATGAAATCACATAGTAAGGCTACATACCTGGAGCAGGATCTGGTCCTCTTTCTTTCTCTATGATTCTCTTCTGGAGCCCCATATCTTTCTACACCTTGGATAATTTCTCGTACCCAAGCAGGTTTCCAAGTCTTTGTGGTTCTTCAAATTCTCGATCTTCTTCTTGAGCTTCTTCATTCATGGTTGTATCATGAATTATGGGTGCTTCTGCTTCTGCTTCTTCAGGTTCATCAGGAGGTCTCTTTTTGGATTTGTTGTAAGCCATGTCTTCATGAAATGTCACATCCATGTTGATGTCAATCTTCTTGCATCTTGGGAAATATATTCTGTAAGCCTTCGAGATTTTAGAGTATCCCACAAATATACCCTTCTTTCCTGAAGGATCTAATTTTGTTCTCTTCTCTTTTGGAATGTGTCTGTACACATGACAGCTGAATATTCTGAGATGGATGACTTCTAGTTTCTTGCCGGAGAATACTTATTCAAGAGTCTTGTTCTTGAGTACTCTATGTGGAGTATGGTTCTGTACATACACCACTATTCTGGCAGCTTCCACCCAAATATGCATAGGAAGATCTTGATCATGAAGCATGGATCTTGTAGCTTCCATGATAGTTCTATTCTTTCGTTCCACAATCCCACTTTGTTATGGATTATAAGGAGTGGAAAACTCCCTCTTAATCCTTGATTCTTTGCATATCTCTTTGAATTCATTCGACATGAATTATTCACCATTATCTGATCAAAAATTCTTAATCTTCTTTTCAGTATGGTTTTCGATCAAGGCTTTGAAGTCCTTGAACTTACTGAATACTTCATCTTTGTTCCTCATGAAGTAAACCCATGTATTCCTAGAAAAACCATTAATAAAAGAAACATAGTATGCATACCCGCTTAGTGAGTTTGATGACATAGGACCACATACATCGGAGTGGATGATTTCTAGTATGTCTTTGGCTTTGCTTTCGCTGCTGGGAAATGTCTTCTTTGTATTCTTTCCTTTTGCACATCCTTTGCAGACACCATCATGTTTTGCTTGGAATTTTGGAAGACCTTCAACAACTTTGCTTGCAATAGGTAGTTCTCTGTAATGCACATGTGCAAGTCTTTTATGCCAAAGTGCATTTGGCTCTACCGTGTCATGGAACAAGGCTTGTTTTGGATGGCCCTTCAATTTGTACAACCCCCCTTCTTGTTCTCAAATCACTACTGCATTATCTATAGTCTTACCTCTTGGCGACATGATGACTTGACCATCTATGAATGCAACCCTCATTCCTTTTGCATCCAATGCTGATATGGAGAGAAGGTTCTTCTTGAGTCCTGACACAAACAATACTTCTTTCATTGTTAGGTACTTACCAGAGTCTAGTTTATATGAAGATTCCCCACTACCTTTTATTGGATATTGGTAGTCATCTCCTAGATTCACCTTGTGAGGTGTCATGTTCTGACAGTCTTACAAAGGATTCCTTGAATCCAGTCATATGTTTAGAAGCCCCACTGTCTATAATCCAATCATCACTACCATGAATAATGTTACCTATGAGAGCGGAGATCAAAACATATTCATCCTCACTTGAAGAATCTTCACTTTCATATCTGGATCTCTTCTTGGATGGTTCATCATCCTCTGCAGCATGAGCATGATGTCTTCTTTTGTTCCCTTTCTTCTTATGAGAGTGGTTCTTTCTCTTAGGAAAGTCTTTTGCAAAGTTCCCTATCTCATCACATGTATAACATCTTATTCTAGATAGGTCATTTCTATTGTTATCTCTATGATGAGGATTCTTACCTTTGAAGTGATGAGGTTTTCTTCTGCCTCTCTTGGAGTGAACTGTGAGAGCTCGACCTTCACTTCCCATCTTCTCTTCTCGAGCTGCTATTCAAGTTTCTTCTTGAGAGCACTCTTTCCATAGTCTGCTGAACTTGACTAGCTTCTTTCTAGCACAGATTCCTTGGATGAAAGAATCCCATGACCTAGGAAGGCCATTCAAAGTAGTCATCACAATATCTGCATTTTCCACTTCTTCATCAATAGCTTCTAGTTGTTCCTTTATCTGAGAAACCCTTGTGAAATAGGACTGGATAGTCCCTGCATTCTGAATCTTCACATTCTTCAGTTGATTCCTTAGAGTCATATTTTGGTTTATGTTCTTCCCTTCAAACAACTTGGTTAGGGCATCAAATATAGATTTGGGTGTCTTAAGAGAGGACACCTGTGGGATAAGGTGATCCTTGATAGAATCAGCAATGATCCTCTTTTCCATAACCATCTTCTTCTTATGTAAGGCCTTAAACTCATCTCCCTCTGGAACTGGAACCTCCTCATGGATGTAGGAGTCTAACTCATTATCTTCCAGGACCAAGGAGATCCTATACTTCCAAGCTCGGAAGTTGTCATCTCCCTCAAGCTTTTCATCAAGCCTGGTATGATGAGACATCTTAATAGAGAACCTCAAATATAAAAGATTTTATATCTTACCAGGTTCAAGATGTCAGATCTGAAACTTGAGCTGAAATCCTGTAGAGCTAGTTCAGGAGCAGATTAGGGTTTTTCTTTTCCAAAGTTCTGTCCACCCAAATGATTTGAAATTTGTCCCTAACTTCGATTTTTGGTAGGAGATCAATCCAGGCTTGGGCTCACTGAAAAATTCCTCTTCTGTGAAAATCCCTATTTTTCGGCAGCAGTGTTGGGTCCAAAAATGAAAAACCTCAGAATTGGATTCTGCTTCGACAGAAAGATTTTCCCTAGAGGTATTCCACCTTACTTTTGCTGAAAATATGTGGAGGAAGATCCACAAACTAGGAATTCGTAGTTCCCGTAGCTGCACCGTTTTTTCTTCTCAGGTTAGCTCTACTACCATGTTATTTTTTCAACATTAAGCTAGCATTATTAGGATCTTTAACTGAGAGAATAACAACTACAACAATCAAACACAAGAGACAATGAACATAGTGTTTTTCCTCAGGGAAACCATAAAGTAGAAAAACCCGCAAATTCCTCAGAGATAGAATCAACACCAAAACAGTAAAAGACCGAAAATAGTAAGTGATCTCCCAACAGCAGTAATCTTCTTCTTGACTAGCCCCAGTGTCTTCTCCTTCCTCAACTATGCGCTACACTTGAGCGTGGATAAGTTGTGTGATAAATAGAGACTCCAGTTCTCTATTTATACTAATCCCCACATGATTAAAACCCTACCAGGGCCGATCTCTACTAGGAGAGTCTAATAACCCTAGTGCCCTGGAACTGCGGGGACTTTAACCCTTAGACAGTCAGAGGGTTACTCACTATGACTTGACATGACTTGTTTACATTATTGATCCTCCTGATTGGAACATCGGGGCATGACAATATGACTCAATTACATTATAGATACATCCTATAATAAACATTGGGTTACAATACATAAGATATATAGATTAATACATTTCGAAGTTACAAATACATCAACACACCTTGCCATGCAGTTTGGCTAATAAGTATTTTAAGGGATATGGGAGAGACCGAAAATCATCCAACTTCTATTTTGTGTGATAATAGCTCTGCAATATAGTTGTCCAAACATAATGTCTTTCATAGAACAAAAAAAAACATTGACACTCACTATCATTTCATTCGTGAGTTAGTCAATGATGGATAATTTTCTTTATAGTTTTGTGGATCTATAGAGTATTTGGCTTATATGTTCACCAAACCATTGGGAACTAGTGCATTTGAATATTAGAGTGAGCACTTAGGCATTGAAAGAGATGAAGATGTTCTACCACTTGATATTAAGGGGTTGTGTTAAAGAATGTAATCATACTAGTCAAATGCAACATTAATTAGTTAGTTAGTAGAGTAATTGATTTGGTCACCTCATATTGATTAGTGACCTATAGTATTTTGTGGCCCATGGTATTCTTTTGATGTAATCCTATAAATAATTCACTCTAATAATGAGAAGGCAATCAATACACCCACCTGTGCTCCATCTTTTGTTCTTCATTCATTCGGGAATCTTTAATAGTTTGTAGGGAGGCCTCCAATGGTTGAATGAGGTAGGGGCGATGCAAATTTATATTTCTATTGTGAACCTCTCCTCTTCCTTTCCCTAGGTGATTGACTAAGCATCCTTTTGAAATAATTTTTTTCACTCATTGAAACTGACACAAATTGTCACGAACTTAAACTGTGGGAAATAGAAAAACCTAAACAATTCAAGAATTGCTTCTGCCACCACCTTCACAAAGTTGTTGTTGGGAAAGTATATTCTTTACAATCTATTTATAGCCTACAATGGCCAGTGCCATACCTAAGGCGTCTTCATATACCATCGCCAAATGGCTAAAAAAAATATCAAAAGGGACTGAGAAGCTCTTGCGTGGATGTTATAAGATGGCTAACATGTTTCCTATGTATGCATCCTAAGGATGATGGCTAAGTAGCCAAGAAAAAATACCAATGATATTAGTACAAAGTGAACCATATTTCCCATTATTCCATTATTATTTTACCATTTCATAGATATTTAGAACTAGATGATAGGATTGTGCATTGGAACTCAGTGGCAAGAATGTTGATTGGAGAAACATCATGGTTGAGTTTTCCAAATATGCTCCAAATCAAGAAGCAAGTCAAAGAGGAAGGGAAATCATCGAGAACTCAAAAGAGAGTAATCCAATCTAAGAGTTGCAACCTTTGATGGTCTAGCAAAAGGTACCAGGATGATTAAAAAGATAGGAATTACATGAGAGTTTATGATTATCGAGATAAAGATTACCTAAGAGGTGATGATTACAGAGATAAAGATTAGAGACAACAGAGATAAAGTAGTGATAGCTATGAGAGAAAAAAATATAGTGAAAGGTATAGAGGTCATCCTCATTATATTACAATTCATAGCCACTGAAACAATGTCGGTAGGAGCATAATACATGATGAATGGGTACTCAATATGATAATCAATTTGAAGACCCGTGAAAGTGGCAAAACCTTGGGGCAATTTCTAAGTTTTCACATTCATTCTATTTCTAAGTTAACCTATCCATATTTTCGTTGGAGAAGGTCGTAAGTTGCCTAAATTGTCTTCATCAAAGTCAACAAACTAGGGACCAGCATTGGAAACATAAGGAAAATATCAGTTTTCAATCTTGTAAAATATTTTGTTGTTCGATCCTTTTTCAACAATTTCTAAGTGGGATTGACCACTAGCCCGCTAGATAACCATCAGACTTCCATACATTTTGATGTTAAATATATAGTTGCGTACAACTCACCTGGTTATTATAATTATTTTCCATTTTCAACCAAGAGAAAAATTCACTAAGTATAAACATAGATAACACGGTGACTTCCTATTAGAATAATCAACAGATAGTTACCTACCTTAGACATTAATTATATCATTTTTTGTCTTATTACCTAGTTTCCTAGACTCATGGAGCACTAAAACTGATTCATGGAGCACTTGGGAAACATCCTAGAAACCCATTTTATCATGTCTTCTTTATTCCAGATCCTCCAAAGTGCATATCTGGTTTTTTCTGAAAAGATGCATGTTTTATTAAGATTTAAGGAAAAAGGAAAAGCTGGACTAGGTGTAGTTGACTTGTTTTTTTCCCACATCATCCTCCCTCCTTTTCTCCTAATAAAATCATGTATGAGTTTTCTTTCCATCCCTCATTAGCTTTCCTACTTGACTTAGCCAATTCGTGAGCATCTTGGTGGATTTGGAAACTGCTTTATGCACCTATGAGAGATTTGACTAGATTTAGTAATCCTTCTTTTGACCTTTTCGAATGGCATCCTTATGCATTAAAATATCTCATGTAATTATATATTGCAGCATCCTATTACTTCATAAGGTTGGCTATTGTACACTTACTCAATAAATATTAGTGTTATGCTACAATTCTAGTCTCCTTTGGTGTTAATTTTGCACGTTTGATTAGCAATTTTGTGAGTGTAATTGTTCTATCTCTTGGGTTCAATATCCACATGGTATCAGAGCCTTTGTAGATCAATTTCTCTCCTTCCATATTTCTATTGCAGGTTCGACATCTTGAATGGGAGCATATTCTTCTGACTGAAGGGCACAGTTTCTGAGCTATGGACCAATCTCAAAAGATCATCTTGACTCCATTCAATTTCTTTGAGTGGAAAGCTAATATGGAGATATTGTTGAGAGTGAAAGGTATCTATAGGGTGACTATGGAAACTGAGGAAAATTCCAATGCAGATGTACAGAAAATAAAATGGCACAACAGGAAAGATGAGGCCTATGGTATTTTGTCTCTAAGCATTTCAAGAGACCTCCTCTTCCATATTGAGGGATTGACATCACCTAATGAAGTGTGGGAGAAGCTTGTAGAGCCTTTTGGTAAGATAGATGACATGAGAGGACATCAAATCAAGAATGAGCTGATCTCCTTGATTCCCAATAGATTCAAATCCTTGCAATTGAATTTTTCCAAGTTTAAAGCCCTTGTTTTTAAGCTAAAACCATGTGGGATCGAAAAGAAGGAAGAACAACTAGTTTTGGCCATAATCTCTAAGATTGTCCCTGACTATTCAATGTTTTTTTAGACCTTCCATGCAACTAAGTTGACAATTCAAGATTGGAATATGCCTAAGTTTGCATAGTTCATGGAATCCCTCACACATGAACAAGATAAGTTGGTGATTATGGGCACCATCAAACCTTCCAAAGACCAAGATTTGGTTGCTGGAGATTCAAGGGTGGATTCAAAAATCAAGAAAAAGGCTAAAAATACACCTAGGCAAAAGAGAGACAAGAAAAATTCTCAAGAGGATCCCCAAGGTTCCAAGAAGAACTCCCAGAAGAATAAGAACAAAGGAGGAATGAGCAAGTGTGCATACTTCAGTAAGGGCTATCATCCTAAGAGCTCTTGTATGAAGAAGCAAATTAACATGTTGACCCAACTCCTGGAGAAGAATAACATCTCCCTTCCTGATTGCTCAAAAAAGAGGGAAGGAGGATCAAATTAAGAGGACAGAGAGAGAGTACATGCCTTGGTTTCTGGCACATCAAGCTCACCTAGCTTCATCATAGACTTTGGAGCTTCTAGACATATGGTTTCAACAAAAGAGGGATTCTCCTCTCTAGACATGTTGAAAGGTCCACCAATAGTTTTAGGAGATGACTCTCTCATTGAAAAATTTGGGGAAGGGAAGGATTGATCTTGACCATGGTAAGTTCAATAATATGTTGTATGTTACAGGTCTTGCCTCTAATATCTTTTTAGTGTATCAGATGACTCACACTAGGTCTCCAAAGAAGGTCATCTTCTCCCCTGATGATGTTTAAGTCACCGAGATTTCGAATGGTAAAGTCATAGCAAAAGGTGTTGTTGATCACACTTCAAAGGTATACATGTTTTCCCATTTTCTACCCTACTCAAACCCCTCTTCTCTTCAAATTCATGCTAATGAGGCAAGAAAGCTTTGGCATGAAATAATTAGCCATATTAATTACAAGCATCTTTCTGATTTGAGTGAAAAATATATGGTCATAGGATTACGAAAGATCAAGTTTTCTAAGGGAGTCTGTCAAGGTTGTATCCTATTTCCATGAGTTAAGCCAAATATGCACTGACCTTCATATCTAAATTTTCCAGGTATTGTTGGGTTCACTTCCTAAAGCAGAAGCCTGAAGTTTTTGACCTCTTCAAAGTCTTTAAAGCCTTGGTTGAAAACTAGTGTGGGAGGAAACTCAAGATACTCCGATTTGGTAATGGTGGTGAGTATGTCAAGTTTGAGTTCATTCAATATTGTAAATATGCAGGTATTCAGATGCAACATTTGATCCCTTACACACCACAAAAAAATGGTGTTGCTGAGAGAAAGAACATATCACTCAAAGAGATGGCAACCTGCATGATGGAGGCTAAGACTTTGCCACTAAAGTTTTTGGCTGAGGCTATAAACTGTGCATCCTACATCCATAATAGGGTGCCTCATAATTATCTTGATGGTATGACTCCTTTCGAAGCTTGGATTGGGAATAAGCTAGATGTGACCCATTTCAAGATTTTTGGCTCAAAGGCTCGGGCTAGAATTCCAACTGAAAAGAGAAATAATTTGTAGCCCCAAATCCAAGAGTGCATATTTGTTGGGTATTTTGAAGATTCAAAAGGGTACAAGCTAATAAAATTGATAACTAATAAATATTTCATTGAAAGAATTGTTCAATTTCAAGAAGAGCCTTTAGTAGTAGTTGAAGTTGGAGAGTCTTCTTCATCACCAGCTCCATTGATTATAAGTGGAGAGACTAATGAGTTTGTTGATTCTGATATGTTTGATAATAATGATTTGATTGCAGATATTGACAGTCATACAAGAACAAAATGGGCAGCAAATACCATTCATGTAGTTGGGGAACTAGCTGGAAATCCTATTGACACTAGGAGGACTAGATCTCAGTTTGAGAGTTCCCTTTGTGTGAAAGATCCTCTATTTTTTTAGAATTGATATATGTTGGTTGAATCAGATCAATAGACATATGAAGATGCAGCACATGATCCAATATTGGAAATAGCCATGAAAGAAGAATTCAGTTTGCTCCAGAAGAACAACACTTGGGAACTGGTTGATCTTCCCCCAGGGAGGAAGCTAGTTCAATGTAAGTGGGTTTTCAAGACTAAGTTTTCTGCTGATGGTTAACCTTTGAAATATAAGGAAATATTGGTATCCAAGGGATATTCACAAGTACATGGTATTGACTACAATGAAACCTTTGCACCAGTGGAAAATATGGACTCCATAAGGCTAGCTTTAGCCATTGCAGCTTCGAAGCAGTGGGAGGTACATCACATGGATGTGAAGTGTGATTTCCTAAATAAATATCTCACTAAAGAGATTTACATGTATCAATGTGAAGGGTTTGTTTCCAATCCATGTTTAGTGTGCAGGTTAAATAAATCATTGTATGGGCTCAAGCAAGCCCTCAGGGCTTGGTATGCCAAGATTGATGGATTTCTGCTATCATTGATTTTTGTTTGATGCAAGTCTGATCCTAATGTCTATTTCAAGTTGATTCATGGTTATTTTTTTATTATTGTCTTGTATGTGGATGACCTTCTAATTACAGAAAGTTCAAAGAAAGATATTTCCTCCTTGAAGGATGTAATGAACCATGCATTTTCTATGACAAATTTGGGATTGTTGAGCCAATTCTTGGGTCTCAAAATTGCTCAATCCCAACATGGAATCAAAGTACATCAGTCCAAGTATTCCTTATATTTGATGAACAAGTTCAACATGAAATATTGAAATCCAAGCAAGACTACTTTCCTTTTAGGAGTTAAGCTTGAAGAAGCAAGTTCTTCTCCTATGGTAAATAATACACTGTATAGGCAGTTGACTAGGTGTTTGCTTTATATTACACACACTCAACCTGATATATATTATGAATTTAGTGTGGCTTCAATATACATGGATCAGCCTCATGATATCCATTGGAGAGAAGCCAAAAGGATCCTAAACTTTGTTCAAGGAACAAGAACACATGGGATCTTCTACAAAGCAAAATCTGATCTTGATTTGATTGGGTTTACTGACAGTGATTGGGTAGGTGACAACACAGATCAAAATTCAACATCAGGATATGTGTTCATTCTTGTATAAGGATCAATCAGCTGGTCAAGAAAGAAGCAGAGTGCCATAGTACTCTCATCTACAGAAGCAGAGTATAGAGGAGTTGTAAATGCAGTAACTCAATGTTTGTGGTTGCAGGGAATACTTGGAGAATGTGGCTTCGAATAAGAGTTTTAAACTATTATCTACTATGATAATCAGAGCACCATTCAAATCTGTAATGATATAGTTCAAAGACAGCAAACCAAGCACATTGAGATCCATATGCACTACATCAGAAAGCTTGTGCATGATGGTACCATTCATGTACTCTTCTGTGCATCTTCAAAACAAGTAGCAGACATCTTCACCAAAGTTTTTTGTGAGAAGACATTCAACAATATCAAACCACTTTCAGGGATTACTGATGATGCTATGAATCATGATTGATGACAATATTTGAAAATTTTGTTTTCCTGTGGATCTTTAACGAAGGATTTTCCTATTGCGTTTTTGCCTCTTTCCTTGGTTGTATGGACAAGAAGTATGTAAAGGGTGACTACACCTTGTTTCTAGGCCCTATAGTTTTCTGATATTTAGTCATAAATTTAGGCTTAAGGGGTGGTGTTAGAATAATGAACCCATAGTTACCTACCTTAGACATTAATTAAATCATTTTTTGTCGTATTACCTAGTTTCCTAGATTCCACTCTATGCTAGTTGCCTTCTAAATGTCCTATAAGTCAACACATGCTAAAAATGAGTCATGGAGCACTTGGGAAACATATTGGAAACCAATTTTAGCATGTCTTGTTTATTCCATATCCTCCAAAGCGCATATCTACTTTTTCTGAAAAGCTGCCTGTTTTATTGAGATTTAACGCAAACGCAAAGGCTAGACTAGGTGTAGTTGACTTGTTTTTTCCCCACATCATCCTCCCTCATTTTCTCCTAATAAAAGAATGTATGAGTTGTCTTTCTATCCCTCATTAGATTTCCTACTTTACTTAGCCAATTCGTGAGCATCTTGGTGGATTTGGAAACTGCTTTATGCACCTATGGGGGGTTTGACTAGATTTATTAAGCCTGATTTTGACCTTTTCGAATGGAATCCTTATCCATTCGAATATATCATGTAATTATATATTGCAGCAGCCTATTAATTCATAAGGTTTGATTATTGTACACTTACTCAATACAGATTAGTGTTATGCTCCAATTTCAGTCTCCTTTGGTGTTAATTTGCATGTTTGATTAGTAATTTTGTGAGTGTAATTGTTCTATATATTGGGTTCAATTTGTGGAAATTGAACCCAGGTTTTATAACAATTACACTCACAACAATTTCCAATTACACATGCAACGTACTCACAAAAGAGACTAAATATGGAGCTGAACACTAATCTGTATTGAATAAGTGTACAATAGCCAACCCTGTGAAGTCATAGGCTGCCACAATAAATAATTACATGAGGGATTCAAATGCATGAAGATTCCATTCGAATCTAGTCAAAAGCAAGCTTACTAAATCTAAGCAAATCCCCCATAGGTGCATAAAGCAGTTTCCAGAACTGTCTAGGAGCTCATGAATTGGCAAAATCAGTTAGGCAATCTAATAGTGGATGGAAGGAAAACTCATACATGCTTTTCATAGAAGAAAAGAGTGGATGATGTGGAGGACAAAAAACAAGTTAACTTCACCTAGTCAAACTTTCCCAATTGCCTTAAAACATTGAAAAATCAGGCGCAGACATGCACTAGGGAGGCCAGGAATAAAGCAGATTTGATTCTAGGAGGTTTCCCAAGTTCTCCATGACTCAAAATTAGCAAGTTTAACCACTATGGATGTGTAGATGACAACTTGCATAAGGTGGAATATGGAAACTAGGCAAATAAGACAAAAATGGATTAATTAATGTCTAAGGTAGCTAACTATGGGTTGTTTATTATAACACCCCCCCTTAAGCCTGAATTATGAGTAATATATCAGAAAATTATAGGGCCTAGAAACAAGGCTTAGTCACCCTTTACATACTGCATGTCCATTTAACCAAGGAAAGAGGCAAAAACCCAGTGGGAAAATCCTCCCTTAAACATGGATTGTAAAACAAAATTTGGAAATCTTGTCATCACTCATCCCTTGTAGCATGATCAGCAATCCCTAGTAGTGATTTGAGATTGCTGAATGTCTTCTCACAAAAAAATTTGTTAAAGATATGAACTACATGTTCTGAAGATGAACAGAAAAGTAGGTGAATGGTGCCATCATGCACAAGCTGTCTGATGTAGTGCATATGGATCTCAATGTGTTTGGTTCTCTGCTTCTGAACTCGATCATTGCAGATTCGAATGGTACTCTGATTATCAAAGTATATAGTAGTTGAGTATTCTGATTTGAATCCACACTCTCCAAGTAACCCCTGCAACCATAAACATTGAGTTGTTGCATTTACAACTCCTCTGTACTCTGCTTTTGTAGATGAGAGTGCAATGGCACTCTATTTCTTGCTTGACCAAATGGTTAGTCCTTCTGCAAGCATGAACACATATCCTAATGTTGACTTTCGATCTATGTTTTCACCTGCCCAATCACTGTCAGTAAACCCAATCAAATCAAGATCAGATTTTTCTTTATAGAAGATCCCATGAGTTCTTGTTCCCTGAACAAAGTTAAGGATCCTTTTGGCTACTTTCCAATGGATCTCATGAGGCTGATCAATGTATCTAGAAGCCACACTTACTGCATAATAAATATCTTGTCTAGTATGTGTAAGATACAACAAACATCCAATCTATTGCCTATATAGTGTATTGTTTACCATAGGTGAAGAATCAGCTTCTTCAAGCTTCACTCCTAAAAGGAAAGCAGTCTTGCTTGGCTTGCAATCCTTCATTTTGAATTTTTTTAGTAAATCCAAGGCATACTTTGACTGATGCACTTTTATTCCATATTTGGTTTGAGCAATCTCGAGCCCCAAGAATTGGCTCAATAGCCCCAAATCTGTCATGGAGAAGGCATGGTTCATTGCATCCTTCAAGGAAGCAATTTAATCCTTTGAGATTCCTATAATGAGAAGGTCATCAACATATAGAACAATGATCATTAATGAACCATTAATCAGCTTCAAATAGACATTTTTATCTGATTTGCATCGAACAAAATTCAGTGATAGCAGAAAGCTATCAATCCTGGCATACCAAGCCCTGGGGGCTTGCTTAAGCCCATATAATGACTTCTTTAGCCTGCACATAAGAGACGGGTTAGTAGAAAATACTTGAGGCTTCTGCATGTATATCTCTTCAGTGAGATATCCATTCAGGAAATCACACTTCACATCCATGTGATGTACTTCCCATTGCTTTGAAGTTGCAATGGCGAAGGCTAGCCTGATGGAGTCCATCTTTGCCACTGGTACAAAGGTCTCATTGTAGTCTATTCCATGAACATGTGAGTAGCCCTTGGCTACCAATATAGCCTTGTAATTTAGAGGTGAACCATCAGCAGCAAATTTGGTCTTGTACACCCACTTACACTAAACTAGCTTCCGCCCTGGGGGAAGATCAACCAGCTCCCAAGTGTCGCTCTTCTAGAGTGAGCTGAACTCTTCCTTCATGGATGCTTTCCATATTGGATCTTCTGTTGCATATTCATATATCTGTGGATCTGATTCAACCATCAGATAACATTTCTTAGCAAACATAGGATCTTTCATGCATAGAGCACTCTCAAATTGAGATCTAGTCCTCCTAGGGTCATTAGGATTTCCAGCTAGTTCTCCAGCTGCATGAATGGTATTGGCTGCCCATTTTGGCCTTGTAGGGCTGTTAGTATCTGCAATAAAATAATAATTATTAGACATATCAGAATCAGCATGTTCAACTATCTCTTCACTTACATTCAGAGGTTCTGGTGGTGAAGAGGATTCTCCAACTTCCACTGCTGCTAGGGTCTCTTCTTGAAACTAAGCACGCCTTTCAATGAAGGATTTATTTGTGCTAAAAATTGATCAGCTTGTTCCCTTTTGAATATTTATAGTACCCAACAAATAGACACTCTTGGCTTTAGGGCTGCAAAGCCTTTCTCTTTTCTGTTGGAATTCTAGCCCAAGCCCTTGAGCCAAAAATCCTGAAATGGGTCACATCTGGCTTGTGCCCACTCCATGATTTGAAAGGAGTCATACCATCAAGTTGTTTATGAGGTACCATATTTTGGATATAGGCTGCACAGTTTATAGCTTCGGCCCAGTACTTTGGTGGCAAATTCTTAGACTCCATCATCCAGGTTTCCATCTCTTTCAGTGATATGTTCTTCCTCTCAGCAACACCATTTTGCTGTGGTGTGTAAGGGATGGAATGATGCATCTGAATACCTACATCTGCATAATATTGAATAAAATCAGATTTGACATACTCACCACCATTGTCAGATCTGTGGACTTTGAGTTTCCTCCCAGACTTGTTTTCAACCAAAGCCTTAAAGACTTTGAAGAGGCCAAAAACTTCAGACTTGTGTTTCAGGAAGTAAACCCAGCAATGCCTGGAAAATTCATCTATCAAATTCAATGCATATTTGGCCTAAATCATTGACATATGATGAAATGGGCCAGAAACATCACTGTGGATCAACTCAAGAGGTGCATAGGTTCTCTCATGACTAGCTCTCTCAAATTTATGCTCTGGGTGTTTTCCTAGGATGCAACCTTGACAGACTCCTTTGGAAAACTTAATATTTGGTAACCCTATGACCATTTATTTTTCACTAAGATAAAAAATATACTTGTAATTTAGGTGGCCAAATATTTCATGCCAAAGCTTGCTTGGCTCATTAGCATGAATCAGAAGAGCAGAGGGGTTTGAGTAGGGTAGGAAGTGTGAGAACATGTATACCTTCGAAGAATATGACCTTCTTTGGAGACCATGTGTGGGTCATCTGATGCACTAATAAGAGGTTGGAGGTAAGACCTGGAACATACAACACATTGTTGAACTTACCATGGTCAAGATCAATCCTCCCTTTGCCCAAACGTTCAGTGAGAGAGTCATCTCCTAGTACTATTGGTGGACCTTTTGACATGTCAAGTGAGGTGAATGCCTCCTTGGTCGAAACCATATGTCTTGAACCTCCATAATCAATGATGAAACTAGGTGAGCTTGATGTGCCAGCAACCAATGCATGAACTCTCTCTCTATCTTCTAAACTTGATCCTCCTTCCCTCTTCTTTGAGCTGTCTAAGAAGGGAGATGCCATTCTTCTCCAGGAGTTGGGTCATCATGTCTATTTTCCTCTTCATGGAGGAGATCTCAGAATGATTTCCCTTACTGTAGTATGCGCACTTGCTGATTTCTCCTTTGTTCTTCTTCTTCTGGTAGTTCTTCTTGGAACCTTGAGGCTCCTCCGAAGACTTGTTCTTGTCTCTCTTTTTCTCAGGTGGATTTTTAGCTTTCTTCTTGCTTTTTGAATCCACCCTCAAATCTCCAGCAACCAAAGCTTAGTATTTGGATGGTTTGATGGTTCCCATCATCACCAATTTATCTTGTTCTTGTGTGAGAGATTCCATGAAATCTACAAGGCTAGGCATCTTCCAGGCTCGAGCTTTCAACTTTGTGGCATAGAAGGTCAAAAAAACACTGAATAGTTAGGGCCAATCTTTGAGAGTATGGCCAATACTAGCTGATCATCCTTCTTTTTGATCCCACATTGTTTTAGCTGCAAAACAAGTGCTTTGAACTTGGAAAAATAGAGTTGCAGGGATTCAAAGCTATTGGGAC
>LPNX010613361.1:122112-139741 GCA_001517045.1 Pseudotsuga menziesii
TTTCATCTGTCTTTCCAAAAATATCAACAATATTCTCCCATACTTCATTCTGTGATTTCAATCCATCAATATGGAAAAGGAGGTCTCTGGATATGCTCAGACACAGGAGACCATAGGCCTCATCCCTCCTATTGTGCCATTTTATCTTCTCTACAGCTGCATTGGGCTCTGCTTCTATTGCCATAGTCACTCTATAGAGGAATTTCACTCTCAACAGTATCTCCATCTCTGATTTCCATTCAAATAAATTAAGTGGAGTTAAGATGATCTTCTGAGATTGATCCATACCTCAGAAATTGTCCCGTCAGTCAGCAGAATGCTGCCAGTCAATGATATCGAACCTGCAAAACAAATTGGAAGGAGAGAAATTGATCTACAAAGGCTCTAATACCATGTTTAAATTGAACCTAGGTGTTATAATAATTACACTCACAACAATTGGCAATTACACATGCAAATTACTCACAAAAGAGACTAAATATGGAGCTGAACACTAATCTGTATTGAATAATTGTACAATAGCCAACCCTGTGAAGTCATATGCTGCCAAAATAAATAACTACATGAGGTATTTGAATGCATGAAGATGCCATTCGAATCTAGTCAAAAGCAGGCTTACTAAATCTAAGCAAATCCCCCATAGGTGCATAAAGCAGTTTCCAAAACTGTCTAGAAGCTAACGAATTGGAAAAATAAATTAGGAAAGATAATAGTGGATGGATGGAAAACTCATACATTCTTTTCATAGGAGAAAATAGTGGAGGATGTGGAGGACAAAAAACAAGTTAACTTCACCTAGTCAAACTTTCCCAATTTCCTTAAAACACTGAAAAAGCAGGCACAGACATGCACTAGGGAGGCCAGGAATAAAGCAGATTTGATTCCAAGAGGTTTCCCAAGCGCTCCATGACTCAAAATTAGAAAGTTTGACCACTATGGATGTGTAGATGACAACTTGCATAAGGTGGAATATGGAAACTAGGAAAATAAGACAAAAATGGATTAATTAATGTCTAAGGTAGCTAACTATGGGTTGATTATTATAACACAATTTCCAAACTTACTTGGCATCAATATTTTATATTAGGCTTAGGCTTATGAACAATACAAAGATCTCAAGGAAGAGAATTTCGTCGAAGTCTAGAGTGCAACATAATGGAAGTCTTTTTTTTGAGATGACAGTAAACTTGGGTGAGATTTGATCTTGCGACCTCCTTTACAATAAGTGACTATATATCAAGCGACATCAATAATCCACACCCATTTGGGCTCGATGCAACTAATAGTTATTGTGAGGACTTAAAGTCAATTACGTTTATGTTTTGGAGGCACAACTTGCTTTATTGTGTATTTTCTAAACCATTATCAATTTTTACATTTATTTTGGTTTGTACTATTGAAGAAGTTAATGAAAGCAGATTACTAGTCTAAATTGGGGAGATAGATTTGTAGACAGGGGCTAGGTTTCACTCTCAACCATCGTAGGGTTTAGTAATTAATGGTCTTGGGACCTTTCTCACTTATTTTTGGTTTCTTAAGCACGTTTTAATGGCTGGTGTTGTATACTATGACTAGATGGTGGTTTTTTTCTTGGAGGTAGGGATTAGCATTATTAGGTGGAAGGCTATTTCTAGTGCTATGGTGGTTGGCCAGCCTTCCTGGTTCCGACTTAAAGTGTCTAGGGTTGACGTTGGTGGTGGTCACATGATTTTTGTCTGTGTCATTGTTTCACTATCGTGGGGGTGTGTTCCTGTTGGGACTCTATGTTATATGGCCATGTGTTGATGCCTGGAAATTCGTAGGTAGCAATAGTTAGGGATTCTCCCTAGTAAATGTTCCCAACTAGCCCGTTACTATTTGGTATGGGGAATCCATCCGGTTTACGATCCAACTATCATAGGTCAAGTAAAAAAATAAAAGTTTTGACTGGTTATGACCCGGTCCACCGTGTATATTTTAGTTTTTTGAATTTAAGAATGATATGCAAGTGCCTATCTAAGAATGCAGATTGTCAGAGAATACGAGGAGTGGTCACAATGTGATCCACAGGTTGTTACCTCTTGTCTTAACTCACTCACATCTAAATCACACACATCAAGAAACTAAAACTAACTATCTAACCTATCCCTAGGGAGCAAGATTATCATTTATCAATGAGTAATGTATTTCTGTGCATGCATTAAGAAAAATCACATATAGCTATTATTTATTTCAAAACACATGAACATTAGTAGATATATAAACAACATGATAGCTCATTGTTTACGGAAATCCTTCATTACTCACAGTGGAAATTTAATAGAATAAACTAGAGCGCATTCATAACAAGAACATAGGTTCAAAGAGTTAGAATGATCTCACAGTTAATGGACAATAGCTAAAAACAAAATAGTTCACATTCAACAAATCCATAGCACAACATTTGAAATATTCCCCCAAGATTTCTCCAATAGGAAATAGTTGTTCTTACAACATAATCTCACAAATCTATCTAGGAAAAAGTCCCTTCATTTTTTGATATCTAACTCTTCTATATTTATACAAAACAAAAAAACCTTTAGGCTTCCCTTTATGACCTTTGGGATCCCCCCGAACTGTTTAATCTCACCAATTTGTCTTTTAGTGAGTGTTGTACAATACGTTATATTAAATTAAAATTTAATAGCACTTTTATAAAGAGAGACCAGCTTGGTTGTTGATGAAATTTTCCCAAGCTTGGGCCTCTGCTACTATCGATCTGTTGAGATCTCAGACCCTTACTTTCTTCTTCTCCTTCTTCATCTCTACTTCTTCATTTTCTTTCTCTTTATTCCTTACTGCCTTATTTATTCTTCTTTGTCTTCTAGACATATCTTCTTTACAGCAGCAATCACCTTGTCATGAATAACCAAAAAACTATATCAGTCCATTTACCTTCTCCATATACATTCTGTAGAATAAACTATATATAGTGTTAATGCATGAAAAAATGACAAAACAAAGAAATCATGTGAGTTTGTGTCTTGAGATCCGCTAAATCCATTGTTCAAACTAAAATCATAAAAAGACTCTTTACCTCAATCCAAGCCACATCTGGACTAACTCGAAATCATGAAAGCATGAATCATAAAAATGTAGCCACCAAAACTAAACCCTAACCTGTGCTCTTCATCTCAGAGAAACCCAAAATTGACCAAAAACATAAACCTCCATCACCCATGAAAACAACGAGAAGACCCTATCAGCAATTTTGAACACTAAGCATCGGATAATTAGTTTGCTAAGGAGCCACAACGGTGGAAAACATACAAACTATGGATTCCGCGATTAAACAAAAACCATCGACGATCAAAAGAACTAAATACTATGGAAGAAAAGTCCTATTCATAGTCGCAATGGCGAATAGTGAACAGACTACGAGTCCCGTGAGACTATTAAGTCAATCGGCATCGGAGATCTTTAATGCTAAGTGTCGGGGCTATAACTACTAATAAATCGGCTGGTTAGTTCACCAAAAAGCCACAATGGTGGAATTCATATAGACTAAGGCTTCTATGAAAACTAAAAACATCAATGATCGAAGGCTCGAAGGACTACGGATCGACGAGTTAAAGCTTAACACTGTCGTTGTGTCAGAAACACAAAGGACTAGTCCTCCGATCAATCATCAACACTGCTCCGATATTGAAAACAAATCATTGTAAGTAAAAGTTTGATTAATAAAACCAAGGCATCGGTGAGCGAAAGAACTATATACTGGATGGTTAGTTCACTAAGGAGCCACAATGGCGGAAGTAAAACCAACTACGGGTCCCACAGCAATATAAAACATCGACGATTGGAAGAAATAAGGCTGAAGGTCGAAGCTTAGAACCACTAATCATCGGTGATATAGTGTATTATTCAGCCACAACAGCAGGAAAAAAATCAGACTACTACTTCCGCTTTCAAATGAAAACTGTGCCGATCGGAAGTTTTAATGACTAAGTATCGGCGATGGTGAGCTCAATGCCACCATCATGTCAGCAATGCAAAGGACTATCCCTTTGATCAATAGTCAAAAACCATTTTTATAGCGTAAAGAAAAGAGAAAGTTAAAACAATAAAACCACGACATCGGAAAAGATAAGGGCTATCCATCGGAACATTCATCGTTTAGCTTCTGCAACGGCGGCTGCATGGAGAACTACGACCCCAATTCATTGTTCAAAAGAGTTCTGACAACGATAAATGAAAACATTCACAAATCAAAACTTGAAGTTTCCAATGTCAAAAAATATTAGCTAGACAGAGGCTGTTTAGATCATTCAACCCCTGAAATGAAAGAAAACAGTTGACCTCGAATCAAACTCAAAAATTAAAAATTGTAGCAAAGTGAAAAAATAGAGTTCAGGAAACCAAATAAATCCGGGCAAGATAAAATCAAAAGGCAGGTCCAAAATTTTTCAAAAATTTGGGAAAAAGTTGCAGCTGCAACAATTGGTGACTACCTGGTGAACCCAGATCTCTGCACAATTTCTTCCTTAAGTAACAAACTATTTGACAATAAAACCAACATGTTGAATTCTTCTAGATGTCTGGATTTATCAAATGGAAAATGTATGTACTTTTAATCATTGATGATAGTCCAATTTAGGAAAATTGAAACCCAGATTTCAAAGTCAAGAAAAATCTTTTGAGGCGAGGAATATGAGTTTCATTTTTTACCTCTGTCTTCGGGTAGCTCCCAGCTTGGACACCATAGGATTGTAACATATGGTAAATAGAAATATTCATTTATTCCTCATTCCCATGCCATTCTTCACTTTTGTGCTTTTGAACTTTTTTGTCATTTTTTAATTCTCCTGCATGCCTTTCTTTCTTAATTTTTTATTCAGGATCCTCTATCCATAGTGTCCTTTTGTGTGAGATTTGTATTGATTTTTAGCTCACAGACGGAGAAGAACTTTGCCAATTTTGTACTCATATGGTTCAGTACTTTGTTTTCATACATATTTATTTCTTAGGATATTTTTTTACTGTTATTTTCCTTTTTGCTTTCAATTCTTGGCATGGGATCATTTATATATAATATATTGTTTACCCTGATTCCTTTCCATGGGTGCTTGCTATCACCCCCTTAGACATTTTTAAATGTGAGATGGATGGAGCCTCGAAATAGTATTCTAGACCTTTTGATCTTGAGTTATTTTACAAGTATTAAGTAGGAATTCAATGTGTTCATAGCCATTTAGGAAAATTGCTAAACTAGAAGAAATTATTTTAGATAAATCAATAGTAGACAGTGTTATAATCAAGGATTTTTGTTAACTAGAAATATGATGCTCTCCATGCAACCAAAAGTTTGCTTCTCTTATTTAAATAAATAAAAATCTAACTAAAACAAACATAAATGAAATAAATAAAAAATAAACAACCAAATCAGTTTATTTATGTGCAAGATAATCAAGAAAAAAAAACCAAAAAAAGAAGAAGTTTGAGAACTAAACCACTGACTGGTCAGTTCTCTGCCCAACCCTGTAAATCTGGAAGCTTGTAAGTTGAGGGGCTAGGCTTGATTGCAAATTGAAAATGGCCTACACATTATCAAAAAGTACATCTACTATTTTAAAATCAATCTCATCAGCCCGCGAAAATTGAAGGAGATCGGGCTGCGTGTCTGGTGTACTGCTAGCTTCTTTCACTTGGTAGTTTCTCGGTTCTAGCTCAATTATATAATTTCCCAATACATAATTCACTGGTTCATTTTTTTCTTCCAATTGAGTAACATTATGCTTCAAGTGGGGCTCTCTTAATATTTTTATCTGATTTGGACTTTCCTTATGAGGCAACCATAGATGTGACCAGTATGATGCGAAGTATCCATTTAGCTTTGCTAACCAGTCGCGATTCAAAACAATTCCATAAACATCAGATATGTATTCTACTACAACATCAATGTACTAACATATATTTTCATATACAGATAAGCGAATCAGAACATCTTCCATTTCCCCGACTACTTTCACATTGGTTTTGTCTAGCTGAGTAACCTGCCAGGTAGTTGGTTTAGGTTGTCCATTGATCTTCTTGCAAATTGACAGTGGCATAACATTGAATGTTGACCCCGAGTCTACTAAAAAATTGTACACATTATGGTTTAAAATCTCAAAAGTCAAAAGGAAAGGTGGGGTTTTAAACCTAGCCTTACCTCCCACACTTGCTTCAATAATTTCTTCTATAGGTTGGTTGTTAGTGGGAAGCTCTTCCTTTGGTACTTCAAGTGATTTTAACAATTTTTATTTCTGTTGAGGTACATTACACATTCAAATAACAAAATATTTTCCTTAGCCATTTTAATGTCCTCCACAATATCGTACCCCATCTCAGGTGCTTTAAGATTTCCTTGACATTATCAACTTTGTCTTCAATAGGATTAATAGTCATGTTGACTTGTTTTAGATCTTGACTGGGAATGGTAAATTCAGGTATTTTATCATCTGTGTTGTTCTTCTGAATTTTCTTTACATTCTCTTGAAGTCTGTTAATTTTTGGGAGTATGGAATTGTCTTTATTTAACAAACCTTGACTTCTTGTTGTCACATTTGTTTTTTATGTTTCTTCCTGTTTCCATGATCCTTCCTCTTCTCTATCAAAAAGTGATACATAGTCCCATAAAACCAAAGCATCATCCTCTTTTTTTTCTGTGGATTTATTACCCTTTTCTTCCTCATCATCAGCTTTTGTTAGTTTAGAGTCCAATAGATGATTCATCACTAATGTCATCGAATTGATCCATTGAGGGCATTTTTTTTCAGAATGAGTTTGCTGATGAAAGGTGCATAAATTAGCCATACCTACCTCAGTTAAATGCATTGATGCAGGACTATGTGGAGGAGGTTTATATTGATTGTTGTCTTCTCTCTCTTTATAGTAAGTCTTGTATGTTTTATTAGCCTCCTTTTCTTTTTCCAAATCTTTCACTCTGTTAGATAGCTTCTGCATGATTTTCAACATTCCTTCAAAATCATGTGATTGTTCATCCTTAGGCTTAGTCAGTAAGAAATCTTTTTTACCAAACATTTTTTCTCCCGACTACTCAGGATAATCTTCTATGCTCTCTTTCTTAGCTTCTTCATAAGTTTTTGACAATGTAGGTTTGAGTGACATCTTGGAAAACATGGCCAATTCAGGCCCTGGAGCTGAAGTATAGTACTCGCTCAGAACTTTATAAGATGGGTTATCAGTTGCAGAAAAATTCTTTAGATAAGGAGCAAACCTTTGCGTGAAACTATGCACTTTTTCCTCTCTTTCTTTCTTTAAAGCACATAACCCTTTCATTAGAGCTGCATGCGTTTTTTGGACTACATATTTACTTCTAAATATTATTTCAAATGTATCCCAGTCTATGATTGAGTTTGCAGGCAGAGAAAAATACCATGAGGCTGCTGCTCCTTTCAAGGTATGAGGGAACAATCTACAGACTACATCTTCATGTTCTCCAACACATAGTCCTTCTATAGCCAAGTAAAATCTTTGCAAATGATAATCTACCAAAATCTTTTCACTTGGGTCAAACTTAGGAAACATTTTCTCAAAAGATTGAGGTAAGTCATGCAAAGGAGGTGTTAGATTTAATGGTGATCTATCCCTCCATGCAGCTGGTGGATTTGGTGGTCTAGGTGGATGATTTGCGTTTACATTTGCCATGATTTTAAGTGGAGAGTGATGTGGTGAATGAACAGGGGTATGAATAGGTGAACAGTAAGGTGTATTGGGGTCCAACTAATTCAAAGGTTGAACAACATCCTATAATGTTGTTTCTACCAGTTCTTCAAAATATTCAACAAACACCGCATCTTCTAATATAGGACGATCTTTCTTTCGATATTCTCTTCTGGGTAAGGCAGGGATAATTGGTAATCCTCCGATATTCTTCGCATATTCCCTTGTAAATATTCTCATATCATTGAATACTTCGTTATCGACATAATATAGATGCTCAAAACCCTTTTCTTCTGGAATTGGATTGGGAAACAAATTTCTCTTAGAACTATTACTGGTGGAATAGTTTCTAGGAAATTGGTTTGCTAGGCAAGCCATGCACTGGAAGCCCTCCTTTTAGCACCAAAAACTATTGATGCCTCGGAATTCATAGGTAACAACAGTTAGCGATTCTCCCTAGTAAACGTTCCCAACTAGCCCGTTACTATTTCCTATGGGGAATCTGTTTGGTTTACAGTCCGGCTACCGTAGGTCAAGTAACAAAATAAAAGGTTTTAGCAGTTACGGCCTGGTCCATTGTGTATATTTTAGTTTTTTCAATTTAAGCATGATATGCAAGTGCCTATCTAAGAATGCAGATTAGTAGAGAATATGAGGAGCGGTCACAATTTGATGCACAGGTTCTTACCTCTCTTCTTAACTCACTCACATCTAAATCACACATAGCAAGAAACTAAAACTAACTATCTAACCTATCCCTAGGGAGCAAGATTATCATTTATCAAGAGTAATGTATTTTTGGGCATGCATTAAGAAAACTCATAGATAGTTGTTACTTATTTCAAAACACATGAACATTAATAGGTATATAAACAACAAGATAGCTCATTATGTGGAAATTGAACCCAGTGATAGAACATTTACACTCACAACAATTATCAATTGTAGATGCAAAATCACTCACAAAAGAGACTGAATATGGAGCTGAACATTAAACTGTATTGAATCAGTGTACAATAGCCAACCCTATAATATAATAGGTTTCTGCATTAAATAATTACATAAGGGATTTGAATGCATGAGGAGGCAATTAGAATCTAGTCAAAAGCAGGCTTATTAAAATTAAGCAATTCCACCATAGGTGCATAAAGTAGTTTCCAAATCAGCTAAGGAGCTCAAGAATTGGCAAAATCACTTAGGCAATCTAAAAGGTGATGGAAGGACAACTCATACATGCTTTTCATAGGAGAAAAGAGTGGAGGATGTGGAGGACAAAAAACTAGTTAACCTCACCTAGTCAAACTTTCCCAATTGCCTTAAAGCACTGAAAAAGCAGGCAATAAAGCAGAAAAGCAGAAGGGCGCCTAGGAGGCCAAGAATAAAGAAGAATTGATTCCTTGAGGTTTCCCAAGCACTCCATGAGTCAAAATAGGCAAGTTTGACCACTATGGATAGGTAAATGACAACTTACATAATGTGGAATCATGAAACTAGGCAAATAAGACAAAAATGATTAATTTAATGTCTAAGGTAGCTAACTATGGGTTGATTATTCTAACACCCCCCGTTAAGCCTGACTTATGAGTAATACATCAGAAAATTATAGGGCCTAGCAACAAGGCTTAGTCACCCTTTACATAATGCATGTCCATTTAAACAAGGAAAGAGGCAAAAACCACATGGGAAAATCCTCCCTTAAACATGGACTATAAAACAAAATTTGGAAATATTGTCTTCACTCATGCTTCACAGCATGATCAGCAATCCCCAACAGTGATTTGAGATTGCTGAAGGTCTTCTCACAAAATGAATTGGTGAAGATATCAGCTACTTGTTCTGAAGATGAACAGAAGAGTAGGTGAATGGTGCCATTATGCACAAGCTCTCTGATGTAGTGCATATGGATCTCAATCTGTTTGGTTCTCTGCTTCTAAACTGGATCATTGAATATTTGAATGGTACTCTAGTTATCACAGTAGATGGTATTTGAGTACTGTGATTCGAAGCCACACTCTCCAAGTAGCCCCCGCAACCATAAACATTGAGTTGATGCATTTACAACTCCTCTATACTCTACTTCTGTAGATGAGAGTGCAATGGCACTCTGTTTCTTGCTTGAGTAGCTGATTGGCCCTTCTGCAAGCATGAACACATATCCTGATGTGAACTTTTTGTCTGTGCTATCGCCTACCCAATCACTGTCAGTAAACCCAATCAAATCAAGATCAGATTTTGCTTTATAAAAGATCCCATGTGTCCTTGTTCCCTGAACAAAATTAAGGATCCTTTTGGTTGCTTTCCAGTGGATCTCATGAGGCTGATCCATATATATAGAAGCCACACTTACTACATACTAAATATCAGGTCTAGTATGTGTAAGATACAACAAACATCCAATCAATTGCCTATACAGTGTATTGTTTACCATAGGTGAAGAATCAGCTTCTTCCAACTTCACTCCTGAAAGGAAAGGAGTCTTGCTTGGCTTGCAATCCTTCATTTTGAATTTGTTCAAAAAATCCAAGGCATACTTGTACTGGTGCACCTTGATTCCAGCTTTGGTTTGAGCAATCTCAAGCCCCAAGAATTGGCTTAAGAGCCCCAAATCTATCATGGAGAAGGCTTGGTTCATTGCACCCTTCAAGGAAGCAATCTCATCCTTTGAGATTCCTGTAATGAGAAGGTCATCGAAATATAACACAATTATCATTAACAAACCATTAATTAACTTCAAATAGACATTTGGATCTGATTTGCACCGAACAGAATTCAGTGATAGCAAGAAGCTATCAATCTTGGCATACCAAGCCCCGGGGGCTTGCTTTAGCCCATACAATGACTTTCTCAACCTGCACACAAAATATGGGTTAGTAGAAAATCCTTGAGGCTGCTGCATGTATATCTCTTCAGTGAGATCTCCATTCAAGAAGGCATGATTTACATCCATGTGATGTACCTCCCATTGCTTTGAAGTTGCAATGGCTAAGGCTAGCCTAATGGAGTCCATCTTTGCCACTGGTGCAAAGCTCTCATTGTAATCTATGCCATGAACATGTGAGTAGCCATTGGCTACCAATATAGCCTTGTACTCCAGAGGTGAACCATCAACAACAAATTTGGTCTTGTACACCCACTTACACTGAACTAGCTTCCTCCCTGGGGGAAGATCCACCAGCTCCCAAGTGTTGCTCTTCTGGAGTGAGATGAACTCTTCCTTCATGGATGCTTGCCATATTGGATCTCCTAATTCATATTCATATGTCTAAGGATCTGATCCTACCATCAGATAGCATTTCTCAGCAAACATAAGATCCTTCATGCATAGAGCACTCTCAAATTGAGATCTAGTCCTCCTAGGGTCACTAGGATTCCCAGCTAGCTCTCCTGCTGCATGAATGGTATTGGCTGCCCATTTTGGCCTTCTAGGGATGTTATGATTTGAAATAAACTAATCACTATTAGACATATCAGAATCAACATGTTCAACAATCTCTTCACTTACTTTCAGAGGATCTGGTGGTGAAGAGGCTTCTCCAACTTCCACTGCTGCTAGGGGTTCTTCTTGAAACTGAACACAACTTTCGAATGAAGGATTTGTTTGTGCTCAAATTTATAAACTTGTACCCTTTTGAATCTTTATAGTACCCAAAAAATAGACACTCTTGGCTTTGGGACTGCAAATCCTTTCTCTTTTCTGTTGGAATTCTAGCCCAAGCCCTTGAGCCAAAAATCCTGAAATGGGTCACATCTGGCTTGTGCCCACTACATGCTTCGAAAGGAGTCATACCATCAAGCTGTTTATGAGGCACCCTATTCTATATATAGGCTGCACAGTTGATAGCTTTGGCCCAGTACTTTGGTGGCAAAGTTTTGGCCTCCATGATGCATGTTGTCATCTCCTTCAGTGATCTGTTCTTCCTCTCAGCAACACCATTTTGATGTGGTGTGTAAGGGATAGAATGTTGCATCTGAATAACTGCATTTGCACAATATTGAATAAACTCATACTTGACATACTCACCACCATTGTTAGATCTGAGGACCTTGAGTTTCCTCCTAGACTAGTTTTCAACCAAAGCCTTAAAGACTTTGAAGAGGCAAAAAACTTCAGACTTGTGTTTGAGGAAGTAAACCCAACAATACCTGGAAAAGTAATCTATGAAATTCGATGCATATTTGGCATGAATCATGGAAATGTGAGGGAATGGGCCAGAAACATCACTATGGATCAACTCGAGGGGTGTAGAGGTTCTCTCATGACTAGCTCTCTCAAATTTATGCTCTGAGTGTTTTCCTAGGATACAACCTTAGCAGACTCCTTTGGAAAATTTTATCTTTGGTAACCCTATGACCATCTCTTTTTCACTAAGATCAGAAAGATACTTGTAATTTAGGTGGCCAAATATTTCATGCCAAATATTGATTGCTTCATTAGCATGAATCAGAAGAGCAGAGGGGTTTGAGTAGGGTAGGAAGTGTGAGAACATGTATACCTTCGAAGTATGATTTGCAACTCCTTTTGCAATGAATTTACCACTTGAGATCTTTGTGATCTCAACTTCATTAGGGGAGAATATGACCTTATTTGGAGACCCAATGTGAGTCATCTGATATACTGATAAGAGGTTGGAGGCAAGACCAGGAACATACAACACATTGCTGAACTGACCATGATCAAGATCAATCCTCCCTTTTCCCAAACTTTTAGTGAGAGAGTCATCTCCTAGTACTCTTGGTGGACCTTTCAACATGTCAAGTGAAAATAGTGCCTCTTTGGTGAAAACCATGTGTCTTGAAGCTCCAGAATCAATGATGAAACTAGGTGAACTTGATGTGCCAGCAAACAATGCATGAACTCTCTCTCTGTCTTCTAAACTTGATCCTCCTTCCCTCTTCTTTGAGCTTTCTGGAAGGGATATGCCATTATTCTCCAGGATATGGGTCAGCATGTCTATTTGTTTTTTCATACAGGAGCTTTCAATGTGATTGCCCTTATTGTAGTATGCGCACTTGCTCATTTCTCCTTTATTCTTCTTCTTCTAGTAGTTCTTCTTAGAACCTTGTAGCTCCTTCGAAGAATTGTTCTTGTCTCTCTTTTGCTCAGGTGGATTTTTAGCTTTATTTTTGCATTTTGAATCCACCCTTGAATCTCCAGCAACCAGAGCTTGGTCTTTGTATGGTTTGATGGTGCCCATCATCACCAGTTTGTCCTATTCTTGTGTGAGAGATTCCATGAAATCTCCAAGGCTAGGCATCTTCCAGGTTAGACTTGTCAACTTTGTGGCATAGAAGGTCGAAACAAACATTGAATAGTCAGGGCCAAGCTTCGATATTATGGCCAAGACCAGCTGATCATCCTTATTTTTGATCCCACATTGTTTTAGCTGCAAAACAAGTGCTTTGAACTTGGAGAAATAGAGTTGCAGGGATTCAAATCTATTTGGACTCAAGGAGATTAGTTCATTTTCGATTTGATGTCCCCTCATCTCATCTATCTTTCCAAAAATATCAACAAGCTTCTCCCCTACCTCATTTGGTGATGTCAATCCATCAAGATGGAAAAGGTGGTCTCTGGAAATACTCAGACACAAGAGACCATAGGCCTCATCCCTCCTGTTGTGCCATTTTATCTTCTCTATAGCTACATTGGGCTCTGCTTCTGTTGCCATAGTCACCCTGTAGAGGCCTTTCAATCTCAAGATTATCTCCATCTCTGCTTTCCATTCAAAGAAGTTGAAGGGAGTCAAGATGATCTTCTGAGATTGATCCATAGCTCAGAAATTGTCCCGGCTGTCAGTAGAAGGCTCCCAGTCACTGATGTCGAACCCGCAAAACAAATTTGAAGGAGAGAAATCGATATACAATGGATCTGATACCATGTGGAAATTGAACCCAGTGATAGAACAATTATCAATTGTACATGCAAAATCACTCACAAAAGAGACTGAATATGGAGCTGAACACTAAACTGTATTGAATTAGTGTACAATAGCCGACCCTGTAACATAATAGGTTTCTGAATTAAATAATTACATAATGGATTTGAATGCATGAGGAGGAAATTCAAATCTAGTCAAAAGCAGGCCTACTAAAATTAAGCAATTCCCCCATAGGTGCATAAAGTAGTTTCCAAATAAGCTAAGGAGCTCACGAATTGGAAAAAGGACTTAGGAAAGCTAAAAGGTGATGGAAGGGAAACCCATACATTCTTTTCATAGGAGAAAAGAGTGGAGGATGTGGAGGTCAAAAAACTAGTTAACCTCACCTAGTCAAACTTTCCCAATTGCCTTAAAGCACTGAAAAAGCAGGCAATAAAGCAGAAAAAGCAGAATGGTGCCTAGGAGGCCAGGAATAAAGTAGAATTGATTCCTTGAGGTTTCCCAAGCACTCCATGAGTCAAAATAGGAAAGTTTGACCACTATGGATAGGTAAATGACAACTTGCATAAGGTGGAATCATGAAACTAGGAAAATAAGACAAAAATGATTAATTTAATGTCTAAGGTAGCTAACTATGGGTTGATTATTCTAACACATTGTTTATGAAAATCTTTCATTACTCATAGTGGAAATTTCATAGAAAAAACTAGAGCGCATTCATAACAAGAACATAGGTTCAAAGAGTTAGAACGATCTCACAGTTAATGGACAATAGCTGAAAATGAAATAGTTCACATTCAACAAATCCATAGCAGAACATTTGAAATCTTCCACCAAGCTTTCTCCAACAGGAAACTTGTAATTCTTATTGCAAAAGGAAATAGTTCTTCTTACAACATAATCTCACAAATATATCTGGGAAAAAGTCCCTTCCTTTTTTTACATCTAACTCTCCTATATTTACACAAAACAACAAAACCTTTGTGCTTCCCCTTGTGACCTTTGGGCTCCCCCCCAACTATTTAATCTCACAAATTTGTCTTTTATTGAGTGTTGTACAATACGTTATATTAAATTAAAATTTAATAGCACTTTTATAAAGAGAGACTAGTTTGGTTGTTGATGAACTTTTCCCAAGCCTAGGCCTCTGCTGCTATCGATCTGTTGAGATCTTAGACCCTTAATTTCTTCTTATCCTTCTTCATCTCTGCTTCTTCATTTTCTTTCTCTTTCTTCCTTGCTACCTTCTTTCTTCTGCTTTGTCTTCTAGACATATCTTCTCTACAGCAGCAATCACCTTATCATGAATAACCAAAAAACTGTATTAGTCCATTTACCTTCTCCGTATACATTCTGTAAAATAAACTATATATAATGTTAATCCATGAAAAAACGACAAAACAAATAAATCCTACGAGTTTGTGTCTTGAAATCGGCTAAATCCATTGTCCAAACTAAAATCACAAGCTCAATAAAAAGACTCTTTACCTCAATCCAGGCCACATCTGGACTAACTCGAAATCATGAAAGCATGAATCATAACAATGTAATCGCCAAAACTGAACCCTAACCTATGCTCTTCATTTCGGGGAAACCCCAACTCGACCAAAAACAGAAACCTCCATTGCCCATGAAAACAACAGGAAGACCCTATCGACAATTTTGAAAACTAAGAATCAGACAGTTAGTTCGCTAAGGAGCCGCAACGGCAGAAGACATACAAACTACGACTTCCGTGATCAAATGAAAAACATTGGTGATCGAAAGAACTAAAGGCTATGGAAGAATAGTCCTATGCATAGCCACAACGGTAGACAATGAAAAGACTATGGGTCCCGCGAGACTATTAAGTCAATCGACATCAGAGACCTTTAACGCTAATTGTCGGGTCTATAAACACTAATGAATCGGCAGGTTAGTTCACCAAAAATATGCAACGATGAAATTCATATAGACTAAGGCTTCCGTGACAACTGAAAACATTAGTGATCAGAGGCTTAGAGCACTACGGATTGGCAAGTTAAGGCTTATTGCTGCTGCTGTGTCGACAACACAAAGGACTAGTCCTTTGATCAATCATCAACACCGCTCCGATAGCGAAAACAAATCATCGAAAGTAAAAGTTTGATTAATAAAACCAAGGCATCGGTGAGTGGAAGCACTATATACCAGATGGTTAGTTCACTAAGGAGCTGCAACGGTGGAATTCAAACCAACTACGGGTCCCGTAGCAATAGAAAACATCGGCAATCGAAAGAACTAAGGCTAAAGGTCGGAGCTCATAACCGCTAATCATCGACAAGATATTGTACTATTCAGCTACAATGGCGGGAAAAAATAAGACTATGGCTTTCTCTTTCAAATGAAAACTACAGCAATAGTAAGTTTTAATGACTAAGTATCGGCGATGGTGAGCTCAATGCCGCCATTGTGTTGGCAACACAAAGGACTAGCCCTCTGATCAATAGTCAAAAACCCTTTCGATAGCGCAAAGAAAAGAGAAATTTAAAACAATAAAACCACGGCATCAGAAAAGATAAGGGCTATCCATTGGAACATTCATCGTTTAGCTTCCGCAACAGTGGCTGCATAAATAACTACGGCCCGATTCACTATTTAAAAGACTTCCAACAGCTATAAATGAAAACATTCACAAATAAAAACTTGAAGTTTCCAAAGTAAAAAAACATTGGCTAGACAAAGGATTTTGTAATGTCCTGATTTTGACCCCGTTACATTAGATGTATATGATGTATATATTTTTAATGATCATGGTGTGGAGCTAAAGGCCAAGGCCCCACCATTGATCGGTAATGCTATGTTTTGGATTCAAATTGTCACCGATGGTATATCGGGGCATGCGGCATATATTATGATGGTCATCATGCAAAATATGCATCTACAATTAATTGAAATAAATGCAACCAGCTACGGTCGCGGTAACTAAATCGAAAGGGGCATGATTTTCACAAGGATAAGGATATGGGGAAAAGCCAAAATGTCTATGAGAAGACCCATCAAGCTGTCAACTACCTTTCTTGTCTTTTTCCCCCAATCATTTATTTCTACCAGAATGTGGTTGAGTTAGTTATTGCATGGAATGGGAAGAGTATGGGAAAAATATTCGAATTGGGCAGAGAACCTTTTTTTGAAAAACATGTTCTGACTTCCTTGGCAAGGAAAATGCCCAAAAACGTATGCCATTCTGCCATGCATCCATGTTTTCCATTTTTCCTCACCATTCTCCTTCACGTTGGGGCTTTTGGATGCAGCTGGAATTTTTCCTGTGTTTTTCGTTCCACGTTTTTGGTGGTTGGCTTCATTTTTCCCATGGATGGGAGGTCATTTTTGTAGTGCTAGGGATTGGGCTGTTTTCCTCACGTTTTGGGAGCTGCTGGTGCATTTTCCATTCACATTTTTGTAGCTTCATGTGTTTTTACCATGGCTGTGAAGGACCATTCACGTTTTTGGCTGTCTCACCGACTATTGGTCTCACGCACAGACTATTTGGGGTGTTTTTCCCTGCTGTGAGTTGTGCTCACTGATAAGCTTCAGGACTGTGTGTTTTCCCCCATGTTGTGAGTCGTTTTTGCTATTACGTTTGGGGACTGTTGTAGATGGATTGAAGTTGTTTTTCCCTGGTTTAAGCTGTAATAGCTAAATTAAGTGCCGGAGTGCAATGGTTGGTCTTCGGACTGTGAGGGGAGTAGAGATGTTGGCTTAGATTTGCTTGATAAACCTAGTGGCTAGAAACCACACAGAAAGAACTAGAGGGATGGCCTTCTTCTCCATCACCCCTGAATAGCACTGGAAGGGAATGCAGGGCCTGAGGGACTGTGTAGTAGAGAAGGGACTGATTCCTTGTGTTGGGTATGGATGGGTGTCTTAGACGTCAGGCTAGTTCTAGTGTAGGTGTTCTTGGCTCTGTAATGAGCTCACCAGCTTAGCAAATTTCGTTCATCAGCTCCTTAATGGCCTAATAAACCCAACTTTGTTGGCTTGGCTATGTGTTTTGTGTATCCTGGCTATGTGTAAGCCTGCTAGTTCCCTTATTCCTTGGAGAATCA
>LPNX010613361.1:140009-227498 GCA_001517045.1 Pseudotsuga menziesii
TATCCCGATTTGATAAAGCTAGTAGTCGCGTCCTCTATGCCGGTCGGAGGCATGGGGACGTGACAGATTTTTAGATCATTCAACCCCCGAAATGAAAGAAAATTTTTTACCTCGAATGAAACTCAAAAATTCAAAATTGTAGCAGAGGGAAAAAACAGAGTTCAGGAAACCAAAAAAATCCAGGCAAGATAAAATCAAAAGGACGGTCCAAAAATTTTCAAAAATTTGGGAAAAAGTTGCAGCTGCAACACCATGCAAGATTCGATGAAGAACATGGGGTTGATTGATGGGGAGGGTTTTAGGAATCACCCTCGATGGAAACCCATGGTTTATAATACCTCGTCAAAATGCAAACACTTTGCCGTGGAAAATGACTGCATCTTGGAGAAGGTCTCTTCATCCCAGCTTCCATTATTTGCTTAGGAGATTAGATTATTGTCACTTGGATAAGCAGGTTAGGATGACTCGATTTCCAATATGTGGAAATGCTTGCTGAATTATACACCTATAGTGACTAGACTGTCTAATGGGTGGTATAATTTTTTGTTCCTGGAGGATGGTGATGCTTCACATATGTTGGATGGTCGATGGCTCATTGGTGAGGTTTCCTTAGTACTATGCAGATGGTGAGTTTATTTTGACCTTGAGCACTCTAGGGTTTTCAAGTGACATATTCAGGTGCTTCTACCCAATCTATCATTGCATTTTTTGTCATAGGAGGCAGTTAGAGAACTTGCAGACACCATTGATTGCTTCATTATGCTGAATGCACAAAGTCTTCACTCATTTGAAAAATGATTTGCCAATGTTTTTGTTGAAATGGATATATCAGATGGACATCCTGTACAATTGAAACTTGCTTGGGACTCTAACTCAAGGGTTCAATGTATTGATTACCTACATGTTCCTTTTCATTGTCATGTTTGTCATTAGACAAGTGATCTACGAGGTAAGTGCACCTTTTGGTGTGGTGTTCATTTTCCTACCTTAACGGGATCCTGCATGGTTTTGGAGTGACCCAATGACAATACATACTTGTTCATTCCTTTGGTATCTCCTATGCATGTCTCTTCCTTCCCAGTTTCGTCTGTATCAGGTGCTACTAAAGTTTCTGAAGACACCGAGTCTACATTACCTGTGCTTGTTGACACTGATAAGATAGATCCTATTATTTCATTTGTATATGTTGATTTAAGAAAAAATACGTTAATGCACTAGTGGGCATTGAGCAGTTGGATTCTCTTGGTCTTTCTGTGTATGAACCAGTGAGGTGTTGTTTGAGGGTGGAGGACACTCTTGTTTCTCCACCTGTATATGAACCTGTGTTTATGCTTTCTATGGGTATTTCTATTGGAGGCTATGAACTACATTGTGTCGATGTTTTGTTGTTGGTTCCATATGTCAACAATTATTTTTTCTTCTGCGGTGGGTAATGGAAATGGGGAGGGGGTTCACACTATTACTAGTTCTATGGACTTTCCACCTTTTGGTAAGTCCTATGTTGGTCTACTTGAGGGAAGGGTACCTTGTCCATATATCCCTACTGAGAAACCTTCGTTTCTTGACGATGCACTACTTGAAGTACTCCCCATATTTACTAACTGCACTCCGGTGTCCTCATCCACTCTCCCCTTGGATTCTATTCAACATGAAAATTTCACGATTAGACACGGCCTTAGACCGAAATCCATGGGTGTTTTTGGTGACAAGTATAATACTAGGGGTGTTGAGTACATTCAACTATCTATTCATATGAAATAGGTAGTTTGTGCTACAATTCATACACCTACTCCTACACCTTCTGGGGTTCTTAGAGCAATGGAATCCCCACTATTGTTGTCTTAATGTGGGTATTATCCTTCAACATTAGAGGGTTTGGAGTGTGACCGAAGTTGTTATCTCCCAAAAAATTGTTCAATGAATTGGAACCTAACATGATATCTATTCAGGAGATGATGTGCTCTAGGGAGTAGGCGTTGCTTTCCTTTTTACTTCTCAGACTAGGCTGGGAGTTCTGTGTGTTATCAGTCCAGGAAACTCCTCTAGGTTGCAGCTTGAGGATGCCTAGTAACTTAAATGTTTTTTATGGTTTCCTAAGTGGATCAACTCAGGTGACCTATAGGAACTCACACTCTCAAGACACGCATGAAACTCAATCAAGGATAAGGCTTCGAACTACCACTGTTCAGAGGTTTGATAATATGGTGCAGAGATGGAGAATTTGTCATGCTGGCATATTCATACATAAAATAGATATATATAAATGGATAATCATAACAAGGAAAGTAATTATAATTAAAATAATCAATATGTCAATAGGATGACAGCTATTAGACATCAATTAACATGAATAAACCTAAATAAAACATTCAAGCATAAGCACAGAATAGACAAGAAATGGAAGTTGAACATATGATAGCAAAAGCGCTTATTTTAGGTCATGAGCAGTATGAGAAGCTTGATAATAGTAATGGTCTATAGGTCCCTGAAGTTGAACCTTTTCTATAACATAAGTCTTAGGATTTATAGCCTTTACAAAAATATTCAGAGCATAAAAAATTGGATCTGTTTTACTAAAAATAGATAAAATTAATGTTTTTGCAAAATTAGGTCAAAAACCCTCATTTAAGTACTAGTTTAACTAACTCTAACACTTGTTCACTCTTTGAACCTTTTGATGACTGCATTCAATACTGTAGAAAAGTTGTAACTGGTCTTTTTATGGATGAGCCACTGTTGGTTAAAATAGGTAGGGTTTTGTGACCCTCTCCTCTTTGATTTGTCCCCAAAATTGGAAGAGACCTCTTTTGATGGTACACTTCAACAACTTTCAACTTTTAAACTTCATCCCTGAGATATTTATGTTTTCCCAAAACTAGCCATTTGTGCCAAAATTTGATTTTGTGCCTTTTCTGCTTTTGGTGGTTAAGGAATCAAAATTTTGGGTCTATTAGCTACCAAAAGCACTACTTTTGGTGGCTAATGAACCGCTTCAGCATCCGCCTAAGCCACCGAAAGCCCTGTTTTTTGCGAAATTTGTCATTCACCTCCCAAATTCATCCGTTTCAATTTTGTTGTTGTTATTCTAGTATTTCTTCAGCTTGCATAAAATTTGAAACATCATGGGGTACCTTTGGATCTTGAAAGTTTGTTTCTACCTCTGCTAGGGTTTCCAGCACAGGCTGAGTTTGAGGGCTAAGGTTTGCATTTTTCTTCTGTAATCTCATCAATTTGATCATTCTATAAAGTTTGGTGTTGTACTTCATCAGCCTTAGATTCCTTATTTTCAATACGACATACACTCTTGTCATCTCCAGAATAGAATTATGCAATTCTTTATTTCTCTTGGTCAACATTGCATTGTTTCTCTTTATCTCCCTATCCAAAACCTCTAGTTCATGTATTTGATCAAGTAGCTGGTTTACTTTATGAGACCTAGGTTTTCTTGAAGAGGTATCTGCTACTTGTTCATATTTCCATTTCTTAAGTGTTGGTGAAGGAAACTTTTCTTGTTCTGCTGTCACCTGCCCTGTTAGGTCAACTTTTGCCCTAAAACTTTGGCCAAATTGCTGAAAACGAAGGCTCAGAGACGCATTTCGTTCTCCAAATATGTGACACATGTGTATAAAATGAAACAGGTTTTTGTATATTGGTTTTATTTGAGAAAAAACCTCTCTCATTTACTTCAAATTAGTTCCCATTTTTCAGATATCTGTATTTCAAAAACAAGTGTAAAACAGGGAAATTTTGAGATCCGAAAATTAGGGCTCAAAGATGGATTCAATTCTCAAAGTATGAAATACCTGTAGGAAAAATGAGAGAGGTTATTGTTCTCTAACATGTCAGGAACAAAAAAATTTGAGAAATTTACAAAATTATTCTCCAATCGCTCATAATAACTATTGTGAAAGGATGCCTTTTCATAGTAAAATGCCAGTTTCGGTGGCTTAGAGCGCCCTGAAAATTCAGTTTTAGCTGCTGGAAGTCTTCTTTTGGTATATTAGAGACATTTTTGAAACCATGATTAGCCACTGAAACCTATTTCTTGATTTTTTTGAGCGGGTCCTCCTCAATGTGCCTGCAAAAATGAAATTCAAATCATGTGGAGGAGGTTAGTAGATTGGTTTTTAGAGATGACCTCGAGTAGTAAGGATGCATGCAACAAATGAGGAGTGTACTGAAGGCATGGTGCTGAATATGAGGGGTTAACTACTTGATTGGTACTTGAATGAGTTGATGGTGAATTCTGGTGATATCCATGAGATAGACAGGATAGCAATCATTTTAATGTGAACTTGGTGTTTCGTGGAGGTTTATTGTAGTCGTGGGATAGATGGAGGGCACGCTAGGGTTTAGATTTCCATTGGTATTTTGAGATCAATAATGAATTATTAGCCATCAACACATCCTTTACTATAGTCCCTGACCTTTTAGGTGGTTAATCAAGCTAAATTATGACACGCCTCATGCTGATGAATTTGATTTTGATGGGAACACAACTGTTTTCACTTTTCGTACTTTTCAGTGGTTAAGAGTATTTAGGGTTTTTTTTGTTAGCTACTAAAAGCTGAGATTTTGGTGGCTAATGAATCGCCCCCAAGCTCTCCGAAGCCACCAAAAATTTCCTTACAAAATAACATGCATAATGAGCTTTTAGTGATTTACTATCTTTCCAGATCTCATTGTTTAGCTGCCGAAAGGCAGGGCTTTCGGTGACTAATGAACTATTTGAAAGTTCTCCCAAGCCATCAAAATCTTCCCTTTCCAAAAATGTATCTCATTTTCTTTCGGTGGTTAATCTCCTCCTGCAAACACTTGCTAAGATGCTGAAACCAAAGCTTTTTAGTCGCTAATGAGTTGTTGGAAAACTTGCCTAAGCCACCGAAAGTCCTTTTTCCCGGAATTTTAATAAGAACATGATGAGAAAGCTTTCAGTGGATAATCATAGTCATTCATTAAACTATTAACTATCAAAATCTACACTTTTTGGTGGCTAATGAGTTATTGAAAATATTTCCTAAGCTACCGAAACCTAAAAGTTTTAAATTTATCAAATTACAGAACATCAGATACCCCAAATTTGTTAGTCATCCTAATATATTTCATAATATGACTTGAAATCTTCATTCTATCAAAAATAAATTGTATGAGTGAACTTATTGAAAATAAATTAATTTTGGGAGATAACATTTGGCTCCTACTCGGGGATGGGAACCTCCCTTTGAGGTCCCAAGAACCCCAAACCAAAATTCCTTTCCTGAAAAAGAATAATTAAAGCTATCTTCTAGTGTTCCATTGGGCATGGAGTCATTTGTATTTTATAACTAATTTGCTGCAACTTTCCTATAGCCCACCTTGCTTATTCATGAAAACAACTAAAAATGACCGAGCTTCTCATATTAAGAGCTTATTTTCCTATCTAGTCCTACTCCTAATTCTAATCAGTAGAGGCTTCTTATCATGTGACATCATGCTTCCAATGAAGCCATGTAATAAAATGATCTGTTGAATTTATCCTTGATCTTGACGCAAAACATAAATGAAACCCTAGCATGCAACAATGTAGTTTCAAAGGGTGATGGAACCAGCTATCATCTGACAAAAATATTTTGATATCTATGCTTCTTATAAGTTCCAGATAGTCAGCAATAGGGTCATAAAAACCATAAAGGAATACCTCTCTATGCTGATGTTCCAATTGAATGAAATGTTGCTTCTGGCTACTTTCAGCGATCTCCACGTTAACTATAGATTGATCAAACTCTGACTGGGAAGGATGAGTTATGCCCTGTTGTTCTGGGCTTTTTAGATCATCATCTTCCTATTTGTATATGTTGCATTCTTCCTTTTTCCGCAAACCAAAAAACTGAGGGCTGCCTTTAGTATTTGTTGCAGATCCAAATTTGTTACATGTTGTTCCTTCAATCTGCTCATTATCTTTCGGGTTTCCAACGGGGACAAACTGATGTTCTTGACATCCTAAGTCAATAGATGCATTTGGTACAAAGTCAAAAGCATCTATATTATGGTTAACATTCTGAAGATCATTAATAACTTGATCACAATGAGAGGTGTTCCCTATTGCAGCATACTCTTCATAGCTATCATTAACCACATCATGCATATGTCTCTGATCATGTCTTTGCTGAAAAGTAGAACTAAAATAAATTTCAGAAATGGACAAATCCTCACAAAACTTAAAATCTTCTTCTGCATCATCAAGAGTCGTTCCATCCATTAGAGGAAATTTAAATTTAAAATGGGCCTTCCAAAAATAATATAAATTCCATGTCATAATGTATTAGCCAATCAAAATGCTTTAAAATTAAAAAAGGGAGCACCTCTTAAACAATTTTTTAATATAAATTTGGGGATATGTATAAAAAAAAAATACTTTTTTTCATATTTTTGACATATCTCCCTGTGTTTTTACTCAAATTTCGATCGAGAGAGCTCACTAGATGTGGAATTAAATTCCACATCCAAAGAGTACCCAATCGGCATACTTTTGATGGGCCTAGCTACTCCAAAGTTAAGAAATACCTGGAAAAACATGATGATGACATCATCATCACATTTTTTCAGGTATTTCTTGTATTTGGGGAAGTTTGGGCCATCAAAAGTATGCTGAGAGGGTGCTCGTTGGATGCAGAATTTAGTTCTGCATCCAACAAGCTCTCTCGATTGAAATTTGAGTAAAAACACAGGGAGATGTCAAAAATACAAACAAAAAAGTAGTTTTTTCTTTTCTTCCTCCAAAATTAATAAATATTATTTTATTTATTTTCCTTACGAGGCCCATTTTGAGTTGAAATTTCCTCTAATGAAACTTTAAAATGAAAGGTATGTAAGGAGAAAAACAATCTTATTGTTGTTCTTCTTTATTACTTAATGACCTCCGTAATTTTATCTCCTCCTATCTGCTGCTATTTTCCCTAGTCTAGAAAACTAAAAACTGTGGAAATCTCTTACTGATTTCTGTTGGCTTTTGACCAATGGAAAACTTATCCTCATGGTTCATAATTAAAGAGATTAAATCTTCAGATTTATGGAAGTCATAAATAATAGTATTCATAGAACCTTCAGCTTCTTCATTACTCCTTTCTAATTTATGTTTATAGTACCTCATCGTGAAGATCATAAGAGAGATGAGGTAGATCTTGAGGGAGATATTCTTCTCTATTTACCTTTTCATCCTAACAATGCAACTTATATTCTTCACAACAATTATCAAATGCAAAATCATTTGAAAAGTACCTTTTCCAGTGCTGAGTGAATGCTTTGTCAAAATCCTTTAATGATGAAATGCTGGAAGGAGGTAAAGAAAAATACCACTGATGTGCATCACCATATAATGAATACATGAACATATTCATGCTACTAATATAATATATCCATGCATTCATGAAACTTTAGGAGGTGTTCTCCAGGATTCTCTTCTTCCTCCTCTTTGAAGAGAGGTAGAAAATTTCCCCATTCAAACATATCAGGTACCGGATGTGGGAAACCATGAACTAAATAGAAGTCGAGAGGTGCAAAACTCTGAGCCAATAGAGCAGAAAATGCTTTTAACATCTTAATATTTTGGATTCGCCACTGAATTCGTCCTTCATGGAGTCTCCAGGGATGATATCTTCACAAGCAACAGTGCTTGAAGATTCCTCAACCCTAAAATTTTCTAATCTATTTATAAATTCTTGAGATTTCAATGTTTCAATAGAAGAAATAATATTAGAAATATATCTTGAAATACATGATGTATATTCCTTTGCAACTCTATAGGTCTTCCTTAGCGAATCCGTAGCTCTTCTTAGGATCTCTTCTGGATCTGAAACAAGTGTTACTGGTGGCCCTTTAGGGTTTTCTCTGGTACTTGGTCTTCTTGAATCCATCTTATTCCAATGGAGTCTCTAGATAGATGATTATACCAAAATAGTCTCCAAACTTTGTCTATCATCAAAGTAGGATCTATGTCATCTCCTAGGGAGGTTGAGTTTCAATCTCTTCTCCCCGGCAACGACGCCAATTTGTTATCACTCCAGAAAACTCCTCTAGGTTGCAGCTCAAGGATGCATGGTAACTTAAATGTATTTTATGGTTTCCTAAGTGGATCAAGTCAGGTGACCTATAGTACCTCAGACTCTCAAGACATGCATGAAACTCAATCAAGGATAATGCTTCTAACTACCATTGTTCAGAGGTTTGATAATATGGTGCAGAGATGGAGCTGGAAGATTCATACATAAAATAGATATATATAAATGGCTAATAATAACAAGGAAATTACTTATAATTCAAATCGTCAATATACCAATAGGATGACAGCTATGAGACATCAATTAACATGAATAAACCTGAATAACACATTCAAGCATAAGCACAAAATAGACAAGAAATGGAAGTTGAACATATGATAGAAAAGATCTTATTTTAGGTCATGAGGAATTTTAGAAGCTTTATAATAGTAATGGTCTATAGGTCCCCGAAGTCGAACCTTTTTCTATAACATAAGTCTTAGGCTTTATAGCCTTTACAAAAATATTCAGATCCTGAAAAATTGGATCTATTTTACTAATAATAGATAAAATTAATGTTTTTGCAAAATTAGGTCAAAAACCCTAATTTAACTTCTAGTATAACTAACTCTAACACTTGTTCACTCTTTGAACCTTTTGATGACTGCACTGAGTACTAGAGGAAATATGTAACTAGTCTTCTAATGGAGGAGTTACTATTGGTTAAAATAGGTAGGGTTTTGTGACCCTTTCCTATTTGATGTGTCCCCAAAACTGGAACATACCTCCTTTGATGGTGCACTTAAGCAACTTTCAGCTTTTACACTTTATCCTTGAGATATATATGTTTTCCAAAAACTTGTCTTTTGTGGAAAAATGTGATTCTGTGCCTTTTCTGCTTTCGATGGTTATGGAATCAAAATTTTGGGTCTATTAGCTGCCAAAAGCACTGCTTTTGGTGGCTAATGATTCGCTTCAGCGTCCGCCTAAGCCACCGAAAGCCCTATTTTCTGAAAAATTTGTCATTTGCCTCCCAAATTCATCCTTTTCAATTTTGCTGTTGATATTCTGGTATTTCTTCAGCTTGCATAAGATTTGAAACATCATCGGCTACCTCTAGATCCTGAAACTTTGCTGCTTCCTCTTCTAGGGTTTCCAACGCAAGATGAGTTTGAGGACTAGGGTTTGCTATTTTCTTCTGTAATATCATCAATATGATCATTCTATAAAGTCTGGTTTTATCCTTCATCAGCCTCAGATTCCTTCTTTTCAATAGGACATACAGTCCTCTCATCTCCAAAATAGAATTGTCCAATTCTTTATTTCTCTTGGTCAACATTGCGTTGTTTCTCTTGATCTCCCTATCCAAAACCTCTAGCTCATGTATTTTCTCTATTAGATGGTTTACTTTATGAGACCAAGGTTTTCTTGAGGAGGTCTATTCTACTTGTTCATCCCGCCCTTTCTTAGGTGTTGGTGAAGGAAACTTTTCTTGTTCTGTTGTCACCTGCCTTGTTAGGCCAATGTTTTCCCTAAAAATTTGGCCAAAATACTGAAAATTAGGGCTCAGAGATTAATTTGGTTATCCAAATATGTGACACCTATGTATAAAATGAAAGAGGTTTTTCTAGATTGGTTTTTTGTGAGAAAACACCACTCTCAGTTTCTTGAAATTCGTTTCCATTTTTCGATATATATATTTCAAAAACACATGTAAAACGGGGAAATTCTGAGATCCAAAAATTAGGGCTTAGAGATGGATTCGATTCTCCAAATATGAAATACCTGTAGGAAACGTGAGAGACGCTATTGTTATATGACATGTTAGGAACAAAAAACTCTGATTGTTTTTCAAAATGATTCTCCAGTCTCTCAGAATCACCATTTTAAAATGATGCCTTTTATAGTAAAATGCCAATTTCGGTGGCTTAGAGCGCCTTGAAAATTCTGTTTTAGCTGTTGAAAGTCTGCTTTCGATGGATTAGAGACCATTTTGAAACCATGATTAGCCATAGAAACCTGTGTTTTGATTTTTTTTAGTGGGTCCTCCTCCATGTGCCTGCAAAATTGAAATTCAAATCATTTGGAGGAGGTTAGCAAACTGGTTTTCAGAGATGATCTCGAGTAGTAAGGATGCATGAAAAAAATGAGGAGTGTACTGAAGGCATGGTGGTGATTCTGAGGGGTTAACTACTTGATTGGTACTTGAATGAGATGATGGTGAATTTTGGTGATATCCACGAGATAGGCAGCCTAGCAATCATTTTAATGTGAACTTGGTGTTTCGTGGAGGTTTACTGCATTATTGGGATAGATGGAGGGCAGGATAGGGTTTAGATTTCCATCGATCTTTTGAGATCAATAATGAATTCTTAGCCATAAACGCATTCTTTACTATAGTTCACTAACCTTTTAGGTGGTTAATCAAGCTAAGTTATGACACGCCTCATGCTGATGAATTTGATTTTGATGGGTAGACAACTGTTTTCACTTTTTCCCATTTTCGATGGTTAACAGTATTTAGGGTTTTTTTTTCTAGTTTCTGAAAGCTAAGTTTTTGGTGGCTAATGAACCACCACCACGTTCCCCCAAGCCACCGAAAATTTCTTTCCAAAAGAACACATGTAACAAGATTTTGGTGATTTGCTGTCTTTCCAAATCTCATTGTTGAGCTGCCAAAAGGCAGGGATTTCGGTGGCTAATGAACTATTTGAAAGTTCACCCAAGCCACCGAAGGCTTCCATTTCCAAAAACATATCTCATTTTCTTTCAGTGGTTAATTTCCTCCTGCAAACACTTGCCAAGCTACTGAAACCAAATCTTTTCAGTGGCTAATGAGATGTTGGAAAACTCGCCTAAGCCACCGAAAGTCATTTTCCCATAATTTTAATATGAACGTGATGAGCAAGCTTTCGGTGGATAATCATGGTCCTACGTTAAACTATTATCTACTAAAAGCTAAAATTTTCAGTGGCTAATGAGTTATTGAAAATCTCGCCTAAGCCACTGAAAGCTAAAAATTTCAAATTTATCAAATAACAGAACATCAGATACCACAAATTTGTTAGTCATCCCAATATAAATCATAATATGACTTGAAATCTTCATCCTATCAAAAATAACTTGTATGAGTGAACTTATTGAAAATAAATTTATTTTGGAAGATAACCCTGTGCATCTGATGTTGTTGGTTTATCAGGTGGTCTACTTTTTTCCTTGAACGCTTTGTTGGTCATATGTAATGCGTACATTATTGTTGCATGAATACTTCTCAAAGCCAGGTTCAAAGGGGCTCATTGTATTTGGAATTTCCTTAAAATTTGTACTCCCTATGTTGATAGGGATTGTTTTTGGGATCTTATGATGTCCAATGGTTTGTTAATTTACCCTACCTTTTAATTGCAGGTGATTTGAATCTCACATTATCATGTGCGAAGGTATGGGGTGAATCTGCAAGATGTGATCCTCTTTTTGGTTATTTTTCTAAGTTACTTTTGGATTCGTAGTTGGTTGGCATCTTACTCCATAAGTTGGGCCCTACTTGGAGAAATTGTCGTTCTCGGGGGGTCGACATTGCAAAATGTTTGGATTAGTACCTTTTTGTTGAAGAATCGGTACCTTCGTTACCCTATCATAGGTTTTGGAATAGACCGTCTAAAATTTTGGATCATAACCCAATCTATTTAGATTGGGTGGAGATTGGGAGAAGACCTCCTACCCCTTTAAGATTCAACCACACTTGGCTGAAGGATGTTGATTTTGTCGATTTTGAGAGACTACAGTGGCCTGTACTCATTGCTATGAATGTTCTTAGGGATATGGATATCTTGGTGGAGAAACTTAAACTCATGAAGCACTTAGTACGAGACTGGGAGTCTAAACAGAAGGTGGCTAGACACACTAAGCTTGAAGAGATTGAGACCTTGATTGCTGAAATTTTTTTGCTAGCACCTACATGTATATTACTGGTGGAAGAGACCAAGCAACTCTCTGCACTTAAAGCTTGCAAGGACTCTATCCCAGCCTTTGAGGTTTCTACCCTAAGACTTAATAATCGGGTTTTTTGGATTACAAAGGGGGATGCCAATACAATTTTTTTTCAAAACTTTGCAAGTGCTCACCGTAACATGAATATTATTTGGGAGATAACTGATCATGATGGTAATTTGTAAGTTGGATATTCCTCCCTGAAGGAGGATGCGGTTGACTTATTTTTTACAAGATTTAAGGCATATACTACTTCTCACATACATGAATAGTTACAGCAAATCAAAATTTTCCCTTCCTATTTTAGTCTGGAGATGGTTGGTGAAGTGGCGAATGCAGTTACACTAGAGGAAGTAGAGTTGATGTTGAAGGATTTTTCCAATGAGAGGAGCCCTAGATCTAATGGGTGAATACTTGAATTCCTTTTATCCTTCCTTGATCTGGTGCGAAAGGACCTGTGGGAAGCTGTGGAACAATCACGCAAATAGTGTTTTATCACTATCACTTAATGCCACTTATCTTATACTCATCCCCATGTGTGATAATCCCAGGTCATTTACGGATTTACAACCGATATCACTTTGAAAGTAAGATTACAAGTTCATTACCAGAATGATCTCTAATAGATTGAAAAATTTACTTGCAGAAATTATTTCCCAAGAACAATTTGGTTTTCTAAAAAATCGACAGATCTTAGAAGTTGTTGGGATCAAACAGGAGGCACTGCAGTCCATGAAAAGCTACAATATGGAGGCTTTCGTTCTTAAAATGGATCAGCTAAAGGCATATGATAGGTTCAATTGGATGCTCTTAAGGCTTATCTTATCATAGGTGGGTATGAATTTTGACACTATAACTATATTATTGTGTCTGTGAGGTCTACAAACTTTGTTGTGCTCATTAATGGTACACCTTCGACCTCTTTCAATGCAAGTTAGGGTGTTAGGTAGGGTTGTATATTCTCACATTTATTGTTCCTCTTTGTTATGGAGGGTCTACGTTTTATTATTATGGATGCAAAAATATAGGGAAACATTAATGGTATTTTTATCTCTTTGACAATTTCCCTCACACACCTATTTTTCATGGATGATGTAGTTCTATTTGGCATGGGATCCATGCAAGAGTGGAGATGTTATAAAACGATCGTCGACATCTTATCTATTGCATCAGGTATGTTGGTTAGTATTGATAAATCATCATTTTTTAAGAATAACCTTGATGATGGTCTGGCTGGTGACATCAAGGATATTTTTCCTTACAAAATGGATACGATAGAGGTTGGTTTTATGTATTTGGGATTTTTGGTGAAATCTCTAAATTATTATATTTATGATTGGAATTGGCTGGTGAGAAAATTTGGGAAAAGAGGTAGTAACTGGACTTATCGAGCACTCTCTCTGGGAGGTATACTTATTCTACTTAAATATGTTATGAGAGGTATATCGGTATACTGGTTTTCTCTTTATAAGATTCCATTTTTTACCATTAAGGCCATCAAAAAGATTATGTGTAATTTCTTGTGGGGTGGATGAAATTATTGTCACTCGATACATATGGTTCATTGGGATACTATCACCTAACCATACTCTTGTGGCGGTTGGAACATCAATAAATTTGATTGGATTAATTTCTCTCTTAGGATGAATAGCCTATGGACGATGGACGACGATGAATGGTACTAGAATCTGGAACAAGATCCTTCAATCCAAATACCTATGCAATATCTCATTAATTGACTAGTTTATGTTGGAAAACCACTTGGTTGCTAGGATCTATGTTATCTGGAATGGTTTTATTAGAGTATTCAGATGGGTCAATAAAGCACTATGTTCGAAGGTGGGTAATGGCGCATATGTACAGGTGGGAAAAAAACCTATTGTGAGTTTGGAGAAGCCCTTATGCTTATCTCAGAGCTTGGTTAACTACCTTCAGGATTTTGGATTTAAGACACTTGATCAATTTAGAGTGGGTTGTGATTTTTCTACAATTGGTACATATTGGCTTGCTGCTAGTGACCTAGATTTGTCTGGTGACTAGTGTGTCTAATGGGATAATTATGTGGAACTCTTAGATTCAATGGGTGTGTAGTTGCATGATAAGAAGGATAGTTTCTTGTTATCCTTCAATAACAAGTCAGTACATGTCACTACTAAGTTTGTCTATGAGTTCCTTATTGAAAATCATTTGTCTGTGGTGGACTGCTGGTGGCATAAGGAGATTTTGACATGGAATGTTCTTTTGAATATCAAATGATTGAAAAGGATTTGAATCAATAAAAAAGGTAACACCTGGGACACGTTAGATCCTAAAGGGTGGGTTGGTCCAAATATTTTCCATCATTGTGTTGCGAGGTCTGAATCTGTGGATCACTTGTTACGGGACTGTTCTTTTGGAATAGTTTCTTTTGACATTGTTTCTTAACATTTTTATATTTCAATTTCATGGTTTGAATTCTCTAATTTAGTCTTTTATGAATAGATGGTTGAAGTAAGGGATTAAGCCCATGTATCTCCCCTTTTTCTTTGTTTATCTCATTTCAAAAGATAGAAATGACATGATATTTCAAGATATGAGGCAACAGGTTCAGTTTATAAAGTTGGGTGTCATACATTTCATATCTGATTTATTGGAACATTCCAAGGAGAAGAAGTATCGAAGGATTGGTAATTACCCTGAGGTGATAGTGGCTGTGGGTTTTTTTGATGTTGTAATGCAACATGGTATGGGTACTGCAGGTATGACACTATATATTCGCAAGACATATTTTTTCCATCTCAAGTTGGGCTGCAACAATTGTATGAATACAAAACCATATATACTTGCACTTTGGGGCCTTCTCTTTCTTGCTTCTTCCATGGTCCTACCACATCTTAAAGTCTTTGGGAGATTCCAGAATCATCATCGACTAGGTGTGTAATGAGGCCAATTTACAGGTTTTGGATATGGAACAATGGGGTACATTTTCATTGGTGCTCAAAGATACCTTCCTTGGCATCGAATGCCAACATCTATTTATAGAACATAATGAGTTGGATCATGGTTTGTCCAAGGAGGCACTACTGTCCTCTTTGGTCCATTTATCTTATTCATAATTTATGGTTGGTGAACTTATTTCCTCTTCCACTGTTCATAGTTTTGACACTTGATTTTGTTTCTTTGATTAATCAAGGGATGGATTTATATTGTTAGAATAATCAACCCATAGTTACCTACCTTATACATTAATTAATCCATTTTTGTCTTATTGTCCTAGTTTCCTATATTCCACTCTATGCAAGTTGTCTTCCACATGCCATAGAAGTCAAACTTGTTAAAATTGAGTCATGGAGCACTTGGGAACCTCTTGGAAATTGTATTTAGCATGTCTGCTTTATTCCATATCCTACAAAGTGCATATCTTCTTTTTCTACTAAGTTTCCTATTTTATTGAGAAATAAGGAAAAAGGGAAAGTTAGACTAGGTGTAGTTGGCTTGTTTTTTGCCCTCGTCATCCTCAATTATTTTATCCTAATAAAATAATGTATGAGTTGTATTTCCATCCCTTATTATATTTCCTACTTTACTTTTCCAATTCGTGAGCCTCTAAGTGGATTTGGAAACTGCTTTATGCACATATGGGGGATTTGACTAGATTTAGTAAGCCTATTTTTTTACTATTTCGAATGGAATCCTCATGAATTAGAATCTATCATGTAATTATATATTGAATAAGCCTATTAATTCAAAAGGTTGGATATTGTACACTTATTCAATACATACTAGTGTTATGCTCCAATTTCAGTCTCCTTTGTTTGCAAATTTGCATGTTTGATTAGCAACTTTGTGAGTGCAATTGTTCAATCAGTTGGGTTCAATTTTCACATGGTATCAAATCCTTTGTAGATTGATTTATATCCTTCCATATTGCTATTGCAGGTTCGACATATTGACTGGGAGCATATTCTGCTGACTGAAGGGCACAGTTTCTGAGCTATGGATCAATCTGAGAAGATCATCTTGACTCCATTTAATTTCTTGAATGGAAAGCAGAGATGGAGATACCATTGAGAGAAAAAGGTATCTATAGGGTGACTATGGTAACTGAGGCATATCCCAATGCATCTGTAGAGAAAATTAAATGGCACAATAGGAGGGATGAGGCCTATGGTATTTTGTGTTTGAACATTTCAAGAGATCTCCTCTTCCATCTTGATGGATTGACATCACCTAATGAAGTGTGGGAGAATATTGTAGATATTTTTGGTAAGAAAGATGAGATGAGAGGACATCAAATTGATAATGAATTGATCTCTTGGAGTCCCAGCAGCTTCGAATCCCCACAACTCTACTTTTCCAAGTTTAAAGCCCTTGTTTTGCAGCTAAAACAGTGTGGAATTGAAAGTAAGGAAGAGAAACTAGTTTTGGGAATACTCTCAAAGCTTGTCCCTGACTATTCAATGTTTGTTTTTACTTTCCATGCAACAGTGTTGACAGTTTGAGCCTAGAATATTCCTAAGCTTGCAGAGTTCATGGAATCCCTCACACAAGAACAAGATAAACTGGTGGTGATGGGCACCATCAAAACTTTGAAATACAAAGCTTTGGTTGCTGGAGATTTGAGGGTGGATTCAAAGGGCAACAACAAAGCTAAGAATCCACCTAAGAAAAAGAGAGAAAAGAACAAGTCTCAAGAGGATCCCCAAGGCTCCAAGAAGAACTTCCAGAAGAACAAGAACAAAGGAGAAATGAGCAAGTGCACATGCTGCAGTAAGGGATATCATCCTAAGAGCTCCTACATGAAGAATAAAATTGACATGTTGAACCAACTCCTAGAGAAGAATAACATCTCCCTTCTTGATTTCTCAAAGAAGAGGGAAGGAGGATCAAATTCAAAGGACAAAGAGAGAGTACATGCTCTGGATGCTAGCACATAAAGCTCACCTATATTCATCATAGACTCTAGAGCTTCAAGATATATGGTTTTGACCAAGGAGGAATTCTCCTCTCTTGACATGTTGAAAGGTCCACAATTAGTGCTAGGAGATGACTCTCTCACTGACAGTTTGGGGAAAGGAAGGATTGATCTTGACCATGGTAAGTTCAATAATGTGTTGTATGTTCCAGGTCTTACCTCTAACCTCTTGTCAGTGTATCATATGACTCACACAGGGTCTCCAAATAATGTCATATTCTCCCCTCATGATGTTGAGATCATAGAGATATTGAATGGTAAATTCATTGCAAAAGGTGTTGTAGATCACACTTCTAAGGTATACATGTTTTCACATTTTCTACCCTGCTCAAACCCCTCTTCTCTTCTGATTTATGCTAATGAGGAAAGTAAGATTTGGAATGAAATATTTCTCCATATTAACTATAAGTATCTTTTTTATCTGAGTGAAAAATTTATGGTCATAGGGTTACCAAAGATTAAGTTTTCCAAGGGAGTCTGTCAAGGTTGTATCCTAGGAAAACACCCAGAGCACAAATTTGAGAGAGCTAGTCATGAGAGAACCTCTGCACCTCCTAAGTTGATCCACAGTGATGTTGCTGGTCCATTTCCTCATATTTCAATGATTCAAGCCAAATATTCATTGAACTTAATAGATGACTTTTCCAAGTATTGTTGGGTTTACTTCCTAAAGCACAACTCTGAAGTTTTTGACCTCCTCAAAGTCTTTAAGGCCTTGGTTAAAAACCAGTCTAGGAGGAGACTCAAGATCCTCAGATCTGAAAATGGTGGTGAGTATGTTAAGTATCATTTCATTCAATATTGTAAAGATGTAGGTATTCAGATGCATCATTCAATCCCTTACACACCATAACAAAATGGTGTTGCTGAGAGAAAGAACAGATCACTGAAGGAGATGGCAACCTGTATGATGGAGGCTAAGAATTTGCCACCAAAGTTTTGGGCCAAGGCTATAAACTATGCATCCTATATCTAGAATAAGGTTCCTCATAAAATTATTGATGGTATGACTCCTTTTGAAGCTTGGAGTGGGCACAAGCCAGATGTGTCCCATTTCAAGATTTTTGGCTCAAAGGCTTGGGATAGAATTCCAACTGAAAAGAGAAAGGCTTTCCAGCCCCAAATCCAAGAGTGCCTATTTGTTGGTTATTATAAATATTCAAAAGGGTACATGCTAATAAACTTTAGCACAAACAAATCCTTCATTGAAAGGAGTGTTCAGTTCCAAGAAGAGCCTTTAGCAGCAGTTGAAGTTGGAGAGTCTTCTTCACCACTAGAACCATTGAATCTAAGTGGAGAGACAAATGCGTTTGATGATTCTGATATGCCTGATAATGATGATTTAATTGCAGATCCTAACAGTACTACAAGACCAAAATGTGCAACAAAGACAATTCATGCAGCTGGGGAACTAGCTGGAAATCGTAATGATCCTAGGAGGAGTAGATCTCAGTTTGAGAGTGCCCTATGTATTAAAGACCCTTTGTTTACAGAGAAGTGCTATTGGATGGTTGAATAGAACCCATAGACATATGAATATGCAGCACATGATGCAATATGGAAAAAATCCATGAAAGAAGAATTCAGCCACTCCAGAAGAACAACATTTGGGAAGTGGTTGATCTTCCCCCAGGGAGGAAGCTAGTTCAATGTAAGTGGGTTTTAAAAACTAAGTTTACTATTGATGCTTCACCTTTGAAATATAATTCAATATTGGTAGCCAAGGGATACTCACAGGTAGATGGTATTGAGTACAATTAAACCTTTGCACCAGTGGCAAAGATGGACTCTATAAGGCTAGCCTTAGCCATTGCAGCTTCGAAGTAGTCGGAGGTACATCACATGGATGTGAAGTGTGCTTTCCTGAATGTAGATATTACTGAAGATATTTACATGCAGCAACCTCAATGGTTTGTTTCTAATCCATATTTTGTGTGCAGGTTAAATAAATTATTGTATGGGCTCAAGTAAGCCCCTAGGGCTTGGTATGCCAAGATTGATGGCTTTCTGCTTTCATTGAGTTTTGTTCGATGCAAGTCTAATCCTAATGTTTATTTGAAGATGATTCATGGTTTTTGATGATTATTGTCTTGTATGTGGATGAGCTTCTGGTTATAGGAAGTTCAAAGAAAGAGATTGCCTCCTTGAAGGATGCAATGAACCATGCATATTCTATGACTGATTTGGGGTTGTTGAGCCAATTGTTGGGTCTCAAAAGCTCAATACCAACATGGAATAAAAGTACATAAGTCCATGTATTCTTTATATTTTCTGAACAAGTTCAATGTGAAATATTGCAAGCCAAGCAAGACTCCCTTCCTTTCAGGAGTTAAGCTTGAAGAAGCAGGTTCTTCTCCTATGGTAAATAATACATTGTATAGGAAATTGATTGGGTGTTTGTTTTACCTTACACACAATCGACCTGTTATTTATTATGGAGTAAGTGTGGCTTCAAGACACATGGATCAGCATCATGATATCCATTGGAGAGCAGCCAAAAGGATCCTTAACTTTGTTCAAGGAACAAGAACTCATGCGATCTTCTACAAAGCTAAATCTGATCTTGATTTGATTGGGTTTACTGATAGTGATTGGGTAGGTGACAACATAGATCAAAAGTCAACATCAAGATATGTATTCATGCTAATTGAAGGACTAATCATCTGGTCAATCAAGAAACAGAGTGCCATAGCACTCTCGTCAACAGAAGTAGAGTACAAAGGAGTTGTAAATGCAGCAACTCAATGTTTATGGTTGTAGGGAATACTTGGCGAGTGTGGCTTCGAATCAGAATTTTCAACTATTGTCTATTGTGATAATCAGAGCATCATTAGAATCTACAATGATCCAGTTGAGAGATAGAGAACCAAACACATTGGGATCCATATGCACTACATGAGATAGCTTGTGCATGATGGCACCATTCACCTACTCTTCTGTGCATCTTAAGAACAAGTAGCAAACATATGCACCAAATTTTTTTGTGAGAAGACATTGTTGATCATGCTATGAAGCATGATTGATGACAATATTTTCAAATTTTGTTTTACTGTCCATTTTTAAGGGAGGATTTTCTCATTGGATTTTTTCCTCTTTCCTTGGTTAAATGGACACGCAGTATGTAAAGGGTGACTAAGCCTTGTTTTTAGGCCCTATATTTTTCTGATATTTACTCATAAAGTCAGGTTTAAGGGGGGGGTGTTAGAATAATCAACCCATATCCACCTTCCTTAGACATTAATTAATCCATTTTTGTCTTATTTTCCTAGTTTCCTATATTCCACTCTATGCAAGTTGTCTTCCACATTCCATAGAATTCAAACTTGCTAAAACTGATTCATGGAGCACTTAGGAAACCTCCTGGAAACCATATTTAGCATGTCTTCTTCATTCCATATCCTCCAAAGCGCATATCTACTTTTTCTATTAAGTTGCATGTTTTATTGAGAAATAAGGCAAAAGGGAAAGTAAGACTAGGTATAATTGGCTTGGAATTTTCCCTCATCATCCTCCATTCTTTTATACTAATAAAATCATGTATGATTTATCTTTCCATCCCTTATTATCTTTCATACTTGACTTTTCCAATTTGTGAGCCTCTAAGTAGATTTGGAAACTGCTTTATGCACCTAGGGGGGATTTGACTAGATTTAGTAAGCCTACTTTTTTACTATTTCGAATGGTATCCTTATGCATTCGAATATCTCATGTAATTTTATATTTCTGCATCATATGAATTCACAAGGTTGGCTATTGTACACTTATTCAATACATATTAGTGTTATGCTCCAATTTCAGTCTCCTTTGTTTGTAAATTTGCATGTTTGATTAGCAACTTTGTGAGTGAAATTGTTCTATCACTTAGGTTCAATTTCCATAGATATGAGATCTAATTTTTTCTATGTCTGGTCAATGAGAATATATTTCACTATGTACAACATCTAGCTTATACTTTGTTTATCATGTTAGAATAATCAACCCATAGTTAGCTACCTTAGACATTAATTAATCCAATTTTTTTCTTATTTGCCTAGTTTCCATATTCCACCTTATGCAAGTTGTCCTCCACACATCCATAGTGGTCAAAATTACTAAACTTGAGTCATGGAGTGCTTGGGAAACCTCTTGGAATCAAATCTGCTTTATTCCTGGCCTCCCTAGCGCATGTCTGTTTTTTATGCTTTATTAGCTGCTTTTTCTGAGTTTTAAGGCAATTGGGAAAGTTTGACTAGGTGAAGTTAACTTGTTTTTTGTCCTCAATATCCTCCACTCTTTTATCCTATGAAAAGCATGTCTGATTTGTCCTTCCACCACCTATTAGCTTGCCTAATTGATTTTGCCAATTCGTGAGCTCTTAGACATATTTGGAAAGTGCTTTATGCACATATGAGGGATTTGCTTAGATTTAGTAAGCCTGATTTTGACTAAATTCGAATGGAATCCTTATGCATTCGAATCTCTCATGTATTTATTTATTGTGGCAACCTATGACTTCATAGGGTTGGCTATTCTACACTTATTCAATACATATTAGTGTTCTGCTCCATATTCAGTCTCCTTTTGTGAGTAATTTGCATGTGTAATTGGAAATTGTTGTGAGTGTAATTGTTCTAACACCTAGGTTCAATTTCCACATGGTATCAGAGCCTTTGCAGATCAATTTCTCTCCTTGCAATTTGTTTTTCAGGTTCGACATCATTGACTGGGAGCATTCTGCTGACTGAAGGGACAATTTCTGAGCTATGGATCAATCTTAGAAGATCATTTTGACTCCATTTAACTTCTTTGAATGGAAAGAAGAGATGGAGATACTGTTGAGAGTGAAAGGCCTCTACAAAGTGACTATGGAAATAGAAGCAGAGCCCAATGCAGCTACAGAGAAGATTAAATGGCACAACATGAGGGATGAAGCCTATGGTCTCCTGTGTCTGAGCATATCCAGAGACCTCCTTTTCCATCTTGATGGATTGACATCACCGACTGAATTATGGGAGAAGATTGTTGATATTTTTGGAAAGATAGATGAGATGATGGGACATCAAATTGAAAATGAATTGATCTCCCTGAGTCCCAATAGCTTTGAATCCCTGCAACTCTATTTTTCCAAGTTCAAAGCACTTGTTTTGCAGCTAAAACAATGTGGGATCGAAAAGAAGGATGGACAACTATTTTTGGCCATACTCTCAAAGATTGTCCCTGACTATTCAGTGTTTGTTTTGACCTTATATGCCACAAAGTTGATAGCTTGAGCCTAGAAAATGCCTAGCCTTGCATATTTCATGGAATCTCTCACACAAGAACAAGATAAATTTGTGATGATGGGAACCATAAAACCTTCCAAAGACCAAGCTCTAGTTGCTAGAGATTTGAGGGTGGATTCAAAAAGCAAGAAGAAAGCTAAAAATCCACCTGAGAAAAAGAGAGACAAGAACAAGTCTCCAGAGGAGCCTCAAGGTTCCAAGAAGAACCCCCAGAAGAAGAAGAACAAAGGAGAAATGAGCAAGTGCGCATACTGCAGTAAGGGAAATCATTCTGAAAGCTCCTACATGAAGAAGCAAATTGACATGTTGACCCAAATCCTGGAGAAGAATGGAATCTCCCTTCTAGACAGCTCAAAGATGAGGGAAGGAGGATCAAATTCAGAAGACAGAGAGAGAGTTCATGCATTGGTTGTTGCCACATCAAGCTCACCTAGTTTCATCATTGATTCTGGAGCTTCAAGACATATGGTTTCGACCAAGGAGGCATTCACCTCACTTGACATGTCGAAAGGTTCACCAATAGTACTAGGAGATGACTCTCTCACTGAAAGTTTGGGCAAAGGGAGGATTGATCTTGACCATGGTAAGTTCAAAAATGTGTTGTATGTTCCAGGTCTTGCCTCTAACCTCTTCTCAGTGTATCAGATGACCCACACAGGGTCTCCAAATAAGGTCATATTCTCCCCTAATGAAGTTGTGATCACAAAGATCTCAAGTGGTAAAGTCATTGCAAAAGGAGTTGCAAATCACACTTCGAAGGTATACATGTTCTCACACTTCCTACCCTACTCAAACCCCTCTGCTCTTCTAATTCATGCTAATGAGGCAAGCAAGCTTTGGCATGAAAGATTTGGCCACCTAAATTACAAGTATCTTTCTGATCTTAGTGAAAAATAAATTGTCATAGGGTTATTAAAGATTAAGTTTTCCAAAGGAGTCTGTCAAGGTTGCATCTTAGGAAAACACCCAGAGCATAAATTTGAGGAAGCTAGTCATGAGAGAACCTCTGCACCTCTTGAGTTGATCCACAGTGATGTTGCTGGTCCATTTCCTCGTATGTCAATGATTCAGGCAAAATATGCATTGACATTCATAGATGACTTTTCTAGGTATTGCTGGGTTTACTTCCTGAAACACAAGTCTGAAGTTTTTGGCCTCTTCAAAGTCTTTAAGGCTTTGGTTGAAAACCCGTCTGGGAGGAAACTCAAGGTCCTCGGATCTAACAATGGTGGTGAGTATGTCAAGTCTAATTTTATTCAATATTGTGCAGATGCAGGTATTTAGATGCAGCATTCTATCCCTTACACACCACAGTAGAATGGTGTTGCTAAGAGGAAGAACAGATAACTGAAAGAGATGGAAACATGCATGATGGAGGCTAAGACTTTGCCACCAAAGTTTTGGACTGAAGCTAAAAAATATGCAGCCTATATCCAGAATAGGGTGCCTCATAAACAACTTGATGGTATGACTCCTTTCAAAGCATGGAGTGGGCACAAGCCATATGTGACCCATTTCAGGATTTTTGGCTCAAGGGCTTGGTATAGAATTCCAATAGAAAAGAGGAAGGCTTTGCAGCCCCAAAGCCAAGAGTGTCTATTTGTTGGGTACTCTGAAGATTCAAAAGGGTACAAGTTGATCAATTTGAGCACAAACAAAGCCTTCATTGAAAGGTGTGTTCAGTTTCAAGAAGAACCCGTAGTAGCAGTGGAAGTTGGAGAATCCTCTTCACCACCAGAACCTCTGAATGTAAGTGAAGAGATAGTTGAACATGTTGATTCTGATATGTCTGATAATAATGATTTTATTTCATATCCTAATAGTCCTACAAGACCAAAATGGGCAGCCAATACCATTCATGCAGCTGGAGAACTAGCTGGAAATCCTAATGATCCTAGGAGGAATAGATCTCAGTTTGAGAGTGCTCTGTGCATGAAAGATCCTATGTTTGCAGAGAAATGCTATCTGATGGTTGAATCAAATCAACAGACATATGAATATGCATCAAATTATCCAATATTGAAATCAACCATGAAAGAAGAGTTCAACTCACTCTAGAAGAGCAACACTTGGGAACTGGTTGATCTTCCCCCAGGGAGGAAGCTAGTTCGGTGTAAGTGGGTGTACAAAACCAAATTTGCTGCTGATGGTTCACCTATAAAGTACAAGGAAATATTGGTAGCCAATGGCTACTGACAGGTACATGGTATAGACTACAATGAGACCTTTGCACCAGTGGCAAAGATGGACTCCATCAGGTTAGCCTTAGCCATTGCAGCTTCAAAGCAATGAGAGGTACACCACATGGATGTGAAGTGTGCTTTCCTGAATGGAGATATCACTAAAGAGATATACATGTAGTAGCCTCAAGTATTTTCTACTAACCCATCTCTTGTGTGCAGGCTAAATAAGTCATTGTATGGGCTTAAGCAAGCCCCCAAGGCTTGGTATGCCAAGATTGATAGCTTTTTTCTATCACTGAATTTTGTTCGATGCAAGTCAGATCCAAATGTATATTTGAAGCTGATTCATAGTTCATTAATGATCATTGTTTTGTATGTTGATGACCTTCTCATTACAGGAAGCTCAAAGGATGAAATTGCCTCCTTGAAGGATGCAATGAACCATGCCTTCTCAATGACAGATTTGGGCTTATTGAGCAAATTCTTGGGGCTCGAGATTCCTCAAACCAAAGAAGGAATAAAACTACATCATTCCAAGCATGCCTTGGATTTTCTTAACAAATTCAATATGAAGGATTGCAAGCCAAGAAAGACTCCTTTCCTTTCAGGAGTTAAGCTTGAAGAAGTTGATTCTTCACCTATGGTAAACAATACACTGTATAGGCAATTGATTGGATGTTTGTTGTATCTTACACATAATAGAACTGATATTTATTATGCAGTAATTGTGGCTTCAAGATACATGGATCAGCCTCATGGGATCCATTGGAGAGAAGCCAAAAGGATCCTTAACTTTTTTCAGGGAACAAGGACTCATGGGATCTTCTACAAAGCTAAATCTGATCTTTATTTGATTGGGTTTACTGACAGTGATTGGGTAGGTGATAGCACAGATAGAAAGTCATCATCAGGATATGTGTTCATGCTTGCAGAAGGGCCAATCAGCTGGTCAAGCAAGAAACAGAGTGCCATTGCACTCTCATCTACATAAGCAGAGTACATAGGAGTTGTAAATGCAACAACTCAATGTTTATGATTGTAAGGGTTACTTGGAGAGTGTGGTTTCGAATCAGAATAATCAACTACTATCTATTGTGATAATCAGAGTACCATTCAAATATACAATGATCCATTTCAGAAGTAGAGAACCAAACACATTGAGATCCATATGCACTACATCAGATAGCTTGTGCATGATGGCACCATTCACCTACTCTTATGTTCATCTTCAGAACAAGTAGCAGATATTTTCACCAAAGTTTTTTGTGAGAAGACGTTCAAAAATCTCAAATCACTGCTGGGGATTGCTGATCATGCTATGAAGCATGAGTGATGACAAGATTTCCAAATTTTGTTTTACAGTCCATGTTTAAGGGAGGATTTTTCCCACTGGGTTTTTGCCTCTTTCCTTGGTTAAATGGACATGCAGTATGTAAAGGGTGACTAAGCCTTGTTGCTAGGCCCTATAATTTTTTGATATTTTACTCATAAGTTAGGCTTAAGGGGGGCTGTTAGAATAATCAACCCGTAGTAAGCTACCTTAGACATTAATTAATCCAATTTTTGTCTTATTTGCCTAGTTTCCATACTCCACCTTATGCAAGTTGTCCTCCACACATCCATAGTGGTAAAACTTGATAAATTTGAGTCATGGAGCACTTGGGAAACCTATTGGCATCAAATCTTCTTTACCCCTAGCCTCCCTAGCGCATGTCTTCTTTTTCTACTTTATTGCCTTCTTTTTCTGAGTTTTAAGGCAATTGGGAAAGTTTGACTAGGTAAAGTTAACTTGTTTTTTGTCCTCAACATCCTCCAATATTTTCTCCTATGAAAATCATCTATGAGTTGTCCTTCCACAACCTATTATCTTTCTTAATTGATTTTTCCAATTCGTGAGCTCCTAGACAGATTTGGAAAGTGCTTTATGCACCTATGGGGGATTTGCTTAGATTTAGTAAGCCTTCTTTTGACTAAATTCGAATGGAATCCTTATGCATTTGAATCTCTCATGTAATTATTTATTGTGGCAGCCTATGACTTCACAAGGTTGGCTATTGTACACTTATTCAATACAGATTAGTGTTCTGCTCCATATTCAGTCTCCTTTTGTGAGTAATTTGCATGTGTGATTGGCAATTGTTGTGAGTGTAATTGTTCTAACACCTGGGTTCAATTTCCACATATCATCAGTATGTTGATGTGTCTTGAAGGTAGGAACACCTAGCTGAAGGCTGATAGAGTAGTTACTGCAACATTTGTAGCCTTTAACTCTGCAGAATTATAAACTATCTGATGGATGATAAACAATGTTTCGATGACAAGGAGACATTTTTTTGTGCCTTTAAGTGATGTAACATGTTTCTTTATATATAAAATAAATGACTATTTCTACTTGAAAAGAAATTTAATGAAAATGGAGAAAAAATCATTCCACATGAAATCCCTATGAAATAGATGTTTTTTCCATCTTGGATTGAATGGACTCAAATGGATTTGCTTTCATTTTTCTTGGTTTCAACATTGCAAGGAATCACAATTATTTTTTCAAACAATTACATTTTGGTGCTTCTTTCAACCAGTCAAAACAATCGTTTAGGTGCCACTTTTAACAAGTGACATGATCATTATGCTAAAAAATATACATTTAGTATATATGCATGTTGACATTTTTTTTTAAAATCTCTTTATCATTGAGTTGATTTTGGCATATATTTACTTGCAATCAAAGCATAACACTATGAAATATACTACTTCAACAAGACTATAGAAATATCTAGATTCTCCTTTTTGCTTTGGCGTTCTTCCTTCATGTTCTTAACTTAAATGTCAAGAATGTGGTTCTCATAATTTGGAGGCTTAGAGTATACCTAGATGTAGGTGAAAGATGACATTGTTTAAAATTATAGAACAAATCATAAATACTGATTAGCAGTCCTTCATTACATACTATAAAATGAATAGTCGGGAAAATTAATTTTTTTTTCATTTCTTCATTATGTAGTAGGTTAACTTAAAATTTCTCAATCTCTTTCTTAATGAAATGATATGAAAGAAAAATAATAAAATATTAATGATATTATTATTATTACTTGTAACATTTTGGATATAGTGTTTGTGTGCATTTTATCTAAAATCTCTAAATGTAGTTCAAATCTAGATATCTATATAGTGGCCAGTGTTGGCATTTGGTTTTCATTTTACTCGTGAGATTGTTTTTTTTTTTTTTTAACGTTTTGAGATTTTATATTACCCATAGTGAAACGTTTTCTTTATGAATACATGAATCTATAAAATATAGCTCTATATGCCATTTTTTTTCTGTACTTGTCTCAATTTAATACCTGAATTTCTCACTGAAATTGAATCATCAGAGAAATATAAGAAATGTTTATTTAATTTTCAACAAGAGTTTTGGAGAATTAATCAATAATTTTTTAATCTGAATCTATATAATTACTAAAACTATGAGATAAATCACTAAATACAAATGCTAAGCCAATGTTATTTAAAATTTTTAAAAAATACATATACATACTCAACAATTCTACAAAATCCTAATGTTTCAAGTAAATATTTGAATGGGATAATTCACTAAATATAAATGCTAAGCTGATGCTATTTAAAATTATTAAAAAATATACATAGATACTCAACAATTCTACAAAATCATATGTTTCAAGTAAATCTCAGAATCTAAAGAAATAAATATAATACAAAAAATATAGTGCATTTCCTGTGATAATGTAAATAAGTGTTCTTCCAATTTATGGATTGTAGATGCTCATTACAATAATAAAAAAATCAAAACATAATGGAAAAATAATTGAGTTAAATAAGTTTTCATGTTTTTAAGAAGAAAAAAAATTTAACTTGCAAATGGAAAGATAAGGAAACAATTATAATTTACTAGAAGTTTTTATTTTTTTAAGTTAATGTATAGTTTGGAAGTTGGAATTTAGAAAGTATAGTTTTATATAATATAATTAATTAATACTAATAATAATATAATGAGATTTTAGAAATTTTGCTACCCATAAAAAATAGTATCAATATAATGACAGTTTAGAAAGTTTATTATACTTCAAAAATAAGTTTTAAAAATTTTAGTACCCTTCACAAATGAGGTTTAATCCAACTTTTAAACCATATCACCCTGACAGGCATTTTTCCATCAAATTCCATTAAAAGCTTATGCATATGACACTTAAATTAAAGCTTTTTACTTTTTCTTTTTTTCTCTTTTCTCTTTTTTCATTTTTCAAATATAGATGATGTAACGTACCCCAAACACCTAAATAGATTCTCCAGGTGGGTAGCATAAAACTTCTTTGCTTAAAAGGATATTTAAATCACATTAAATAAAAATAAACCTATTATTTACTTAAATATAAGCATTTGGTTGCAATTAAGAATCCACTACTACAATCACTCTAATTCTAATCTACATAAGACAATCTTATTAAAAATTATAAAAAAATACAACCATTACATTAGTCACACGACTATCCTTTGTGTGAGATACCAATTAGACATTAGCCATATCTTTTAATTGTTGTTATCACTTTCAATAATAAGTTGCTATACTATGAAGTTGATTTCCTAAGTTGAACCATCAAAGATGAGACATGGGTCTCCTGAGTAGAGTAAACAGCAAAGTTAAATATGCTTAGATAATAAAAGAAGCTAGTTAAAAAGGTATGCACATAAATAACTAATTTACTCTATATTTTCTTTCAAGAGCTATATCAATGCCTTTCCACCATCGGGTCATAGATTCAACAACGACGAATCAATATACATATTAGTGCTATAAAACATGTAAGCTAGATAATAATTTTATGAACATAATTAACCATTATAGATAGTTTTTTAATGTGACCTTAGCTTGGGCAACTGAAAGTGTGTCTATGAATTTCCTCCCGACGATAGGATTTATTTGATTTATGTTTTTCCTTCTAAATCCACCCCTGATCTGGGCGACGAATCCATTAAGGTAAGACATAACTAAAAACCCTTCCAAATATAACATAGATATTGTCCATTAGATAACCAAAAACACAATAATCATAACATTTAAACAAAGTTAACATTTGCAAGGATCGATCTCCCCTTGAGATCACCCAACTTTCCTTGATTGAATATCCCCTAGCCATATCAAACATAGAACTGGGTATACATTCACGAAGATGATAATATCATATTAGTTCTACAAGTAACATACATGAGATTAATTTATGATTGGATTTTAAGAAAACTTATAGTTCATTATCTTAACCAAAGAAGGCTAGCAAAACTTCCATGCACAGGTATTGATGATGAATATGAGTAAATCACCAAAATAAAGAGAAGATCGACCTTCTATTCATATTCACTATGTACATGTACAATAGGAAGGAGGAATAATATAGCTATAACTATACTTGTATAGTAATCATAAAAAAACTAACAAGTGTTGCAAATTCAAATCTAACATGTAGATATATAAAATGCAGACAAATTGGAAATCAAATGTAAAGTTATTAAACACATAGGTTGACATGTAGGAGTACCATACAGGTTCGATTTCAAATTCAAAACGTAGAGATTTGATTATGGATACTTCAGCTCTAAATCTGAATCCCATTACAGATACTTCAAAAGTGGACCTAAATTGATTTGAATCCATTTGATATACATAGGTATACATTCATGAGATGACCATCTAAGAATGTCAACAAGGGGCATACTAAAAGAATAAATGTAGAGTTCATATTTATGCTATACTTAAGCTAAAACATGGCATTGGTATAGGTTCCTCCACATGTAGGAAAGGAAAACAATTGAGAATAGATTCTATTTACCTAATACAGATCTAGTTTCGAAACAAACCATAGTGCGATTACTCAGTAAAAAATAATGGATCTGATTCCATACCAACACATAGAGTTGTCACACAATGCATATCTGGATACAAAAGAATTACTTATTGGTAATTCTTAGATATGCTTTCCTACCAACACACAAAGGTGTGACACAATGCATATCTAAACATCTCTCTCTCTCTCTCTCTCTCTCTCTCTATATATNACTAAATAAAACTATAAATGGGAACTAACTTAGGTAAAAGTCGCAGGTAAAAGGTCTGATCTAGCCCTAAATTTGGATTTGTGCTGAATTTTCTATCTTGCTTATAAGTTTGATCACAATGCCTCTACCAACTCCAGACTTTAAAATAATGTTGTTAGACAAGAACAATACACCTCTAGTTTTAATAAGGTTATAGACAAGCTGCTTAGTTTCTATGAGTAAACCGTATTAATTATAGGTAATATTGAAGCGCACCATCAAAAGTTTGATGGTGCATTCATTAATTAAGAATTCATACCAAGTTAGTATTTTCTTGTTGGGCGAGCTGGTATGTAGGTGTATGTAACTGTGAAGCTGAAACCCATATCACCTTGGATATCCTATGCGAGGGGGGGTATTATTGAGACACTCAACCAACAGCATATGCTCAGATTGACTAAAAGGTTCTATTAAAGCATAAAGAGTCATCATTACTACAAATCATAGATGCATCAACTATACTCACAAATGCAGATCCAAACCTATTAAAATTCGAGGAAAGATCTATACTAAAAATCCATAGGTATATTTTAACATCGTTTTCCCCAAATCTTCATGGAAACCAAAATACACTGCTTTCTAATCCAGATCTATTAAAGGATTTACAAATTATGCCAAAGACATTTCCAATCAAGATAAGGATTCAACTATATCTCATTATCAATGATTTTCTTTGAGATATAATAGAATTTCAAATAAACTACACCAACGGTTTCCTTACCAGATCCAAAATATTCAACGCTATTCTAATTTATTGATTCCTCCCAATTAGGTCCTCTTACAATCCATTATCAAAATTCTCCCATATTTGCATTTCTCCATTAGCACAATTCTCCCATATTTGCATTTCTCCATTAGCACAGTTCTCCCATATCTGTGATTCTCCATTAGCACTAATAACATATTTTCTCCTTTTGCCAATAATTTTTTTCAACATTCTTATTTCCTCCTCAATGAACTCCTCTCATTCATGGCATGCCTCACTTCGCTTTCTCCTTTCTAATCCCCTTCTCTGTAGAATCCAATATGTTTAAAAGTACAATCCCTTAGCATGCAAGATGACAAGTGGCATCAATCATTTTTACACGCTTTGCCTTCCAAAGGGAACAATCACCATGATTTGCTCCAATGATAAACAAGTATAACGAAGTAAAATCAATGTGATGAAGTCAAAAATCCTTTTGATTACATGGTGACAAGAATGTAGACCATTTCAACTTATATCAATTAGGTATTTTTTATTTTAGCTTCAATATATATAATAATCAAAATAAATCATTTTTCTTTAATATATATATATGTTCATGNCCACTCTTAGCTTAATAAAAACGCTTAATCATTTTAAAGAGGGATGATTTTATTTATCATACCAAAATTTTGAAGATTTCAACCAATATAACTAGTTAATTCAATCACAGTACCTTTAACCACTTTTCCCACTTCTCTAACTATGCCATGGTTCCGATAATTACTTTTACATACATTTTACTCTGTGTTTACTAAATGTCGCTCTCATCCATAATTAGATGAGCATGTAAATAGACCTTTACTTATGGTCATTTGCTTCATTTTTCCATGCCAATGTCATCATGAAGAAACAAGTTTAAGCTTTACTATATACCCAAGTATTTGGTAGTCATTAGCCTCTCCCCCTAGTGGATTCATCCCCTATCATCATTTTAGTCATGCATGATTTCAATCTCTTAGCAATATTAATTTCATCTGTAATTTGATGACACTAGGATAATACTTACAGTTCCTTTTACTTACACTATGTCAGTTTCAGTTGCATATTGAAAGGGTGGTACATCCTTCCCCCCTTAGAATTAACAACGTCCTCGGTGTTACATATTCATCAAAGGTTTTTGTTCCACTCTTGATATTATCTTTTGTTCTCTTTTCCCTCTCTGTTTTGATCATCTTCAATATTTTGCGATTCCTACAAGATTTTATCCTTCATAACCTGTACCTTTGTGTAACAAAACTAGGTCTTCCAAAAAATATTTCAGTAAACATGTCATTTATTCATAATCTAACTCAGAACATAAACAACAAATTCTTTCCGCAACACAACATTTTCAATTTACAGAACATAATTTAGCCTTTGTTTGTGCTTTTATCATCATAAGAAGACCTAATACATGATTACCTTCAAAATAATTCATATGTAATTATGATTTACTTAACTTTTTGGGGGACGTCTTTTACCTCCAGTACTTGAATGCTTTAACTAGTCCTCAACTTGAGATAAACATTTCTTTCATTCCGAAGTTAGCATAACCTATTTCACATAATTTCAAGCAGTAACCTTTTAAAATTTTCCATTCGCCCTCTCCCTTGAGGGAATTTTTCCTACTTAACTATTCATAACATTTACACATTAAGACATTCATCAGTCTAGTTATTAGGCAAATTGTTAATATGTGTTTTATGGTTTCATCATGAAGTTGAACAACTTTCAACAACATTTTTGTTGATCAACAAACTCTCCCTTGATTTTTTCATCTTTAACATCTCTTTGTTGAACACATAACTCTCTCTCGAGTTGCTGACAACAATTGGATTAATAAGCTAAACTTTGAGGTTAGTCTACTATTTGATTGCTAGTCAAAAAATTTCCCCTAAAAAACATAAAAAAACATCATGTTTTCCATATGTCAAACTTTGTGCCTAGGTATTTCCATTAATATCACATAATTTCTCAGAATTCCCCTCAAACCTCCTCTCTTGAGTCCAGGAATTTCTTTGCCACCCAGCCTCCTGCTTGAGTTCAGGAAAAGTTACTTTAGAAAAGTAGAGTTGGATCCTCAATTTTTCTAGTTGTTGCTCACTGAGAGAAGAGGTTATTTTCCACTCAAGCCTTCCTGCTTGAGTCTAGGAAATTTATTTTAAACATCAATCATTTATTTTTTCTTGCATAATTAATAATTAGAACATGCAACAAAATAACATCAAATAGGTTCACCTGTTTTCTTGCTCATGTTTTAATATATCTGTTCATGAGTCCTTGATATTTATTCATATTCTTACCATATGATTACCATGCATAATATATTTCACTCTCGTCTTTCATCAAGTTCCAAGAATATTGACCATTCAGCCAAATTTACTTGTTAGTACCACTTTGTGTAACAAAAATCAAATTTTGTAAGAAAATATTTTCCCTAAGAATAATAATAAGAAATGATCCTTATAACTACATGGTCATCTGAAATAAACATCCTCTTTTGGTTCCTTATTCTCATCCTTAAGTCATGGTTCAACAAGATACAAATTTATTTTTTTTCACACATTAATTTCCAAGAAAATATATGCGTGCATTGTTTATAAACCAAAGAACTACAATAGATTTCTTGACTACTTAAAAGAATTCAGTAAGACCTCTTTTCTTTGTACATACTAACACTACGTAAGTAACAACAAATGGTCTACATATATACCTGCATATATTTATAAATATAACCACATACCTTTATAAGGGTGACCACATTTCTCCTTTTTATATGGAATTCATATGCCAAGGTACAAGTTTACTTGTAATAACACATATTATTATTACACTCAATATCTCATGAAATCCATATATCACAATGAAATAGATTTTCAAGGTATCCAATTGTATACCTCTATCTCATAAATCTTGATCATATTAAAATATAACGTTTATAAAAAACTCTCAAGTATCCTAACATTGATAGAAAAGATCACTGGAATAATAACGAAATCATGGATTTTATCATAAGCATATTATGAAATACTTAGAATACACCTGTATACTGTTTAAGTAGTTATAACCATTATCATTTTGTTGAATTGAAAAGAAAGGGTGCAAGCATGTTTCAATGTCACACATTAGTTTTATAATCACTTATCCTATATAATCACATGCGAGAATGAAACAAGGAGACTCCTACTAGTTATTCTCCTGCCAATTTCCTAGTTTTAGAATCCCTCACACCACTACAATGTCCAAGTGAACCAATTAAAGTTAATTGCTTTTTTTTAAAAGAATCTAGATACAGTATACTAGAAAGGATATACTTCTTATGGGATATTAGTTTTTCCTATGTAACAAACCCATAATTCCTAGTTGATACCCCTGCAATGCAAACGGAAAATATTAACATCAGCATTCCTATGATTCCTTCATAAAAAAAAGAATATTAAATACATCAGTTATATTTGTATTCATGTTGAATCCTCCTTTAATGGATCCTCTAACAAATACAAGCAATTTCTTATCTTATCCATCATAATCTCATCTTTGACAATCCTAGAGATTGGGTCAATCACATTCAATTAGTTATATAAAGTCAACAAAATGTATTAACCGTGCCCACTCAAATAAAATGATTGTTGAAACTGAAAGGTGTCCACTCTTAAGAATAACAAGAAATCAAGAGAAACTTAATGAACATTTTAATTCAAACTACCAAGTCAACAAATTTAGGGGAGTTCCTCAATTTGACATATAAACTTTACCTTTAAACATTCACAACTAGGATGACCTTTCAGGAACCTAATTCATAAATCCTTAACTCCAATAGTCTAAATTTTTCAATTGTTTAAATGATTACTTTCTTGTCCTTCAATGAAACTAGTTGTATAGTATGAGGAGATATTCATTGACTAGTATTTACCCAAAAAGATCATTCAGATATATAATGAAATATATACAATGCTCACATATCAACAATGCTATGCCATTATAATTCTTCAGCGAATGGAACATACTTACTTGCAATTCAAAGATGACTTTTCGGTTACCTCTTGTCGATCCTTGGAAATGAAGTTTTATACTTGTTCAACTAACTTATCCTTGTTTCCTCCAACTGAGCCAAAATAATCCCGAGTGTTTGTAACATACCCAAAGCACCTAAATAGATTCTCCATGTAGGTAGCATAAAAATTCTTTTCTTTTAGTATATTTAAATCACAACGAATAAAAAGAAACTTATTGTTTACTTAAATATAACCATTCGGTTGCAATTAAGAATCCACAACTACAATCACTCTAATTAGAATCTGCATAAGCAAATCTTATTGAAAATTATAAAAATATACAACAAGTTGCATGCCTATCCTTTGCATGAGCTACCGATTACACATTATCCCTGTCTTTTAATTGTGGTTATCACTTTCCATAATAAGGTGCTATAATATGAACTTGTTTCCCTGACTGCAACCATCAAAGACGAGACATGGGTCTCCTCAGTCAAGTAAACAACAAATTTAGATATGATTAGATAATAAAAGAGTCTAATTTAAAATGTATGCACATAAACAACTAATTTACTATATATTGTCTTTCGAGAGCTATCCCAATGCCTTTCCACCATTAGGTCATAGATTTTGTAGTCACTGATCAATATACATACTAGTGCTATAGAACATGTAAGCTACTTAATAATTTTATGAACAAAATAAACCATTATAGATACTTCTCTAAGGTGACCTTAGCTTGGTTGAATGAAAGCGTGTCTGTGACTTTCTTCCCAACCATAGGCTTTATTTGACATATGTTTGTCCATCTAAAGTCACCCCTAAGTTGGGTGATGAATCCACTAAGGTAAGAGATAGCTAAAATCACTTCTAAAGATAACATAGGAACTGTCCACTAGATAACTAGAAACACAATAATGATAGCATTTACACAAAGTTAACATCTACAAGCATCGATATCCCCTTGATTTCACCCAACTTTCCTTGATTGACTCTCTCCTAGCCATATCAAACTTTGAATTCGATATATGTTCACAAAGATGAGAATCTCATATTACTTCTACAACTGACATACATGAGAGTAATTTATGATGGATTTTAAGAAAACTTATAGTTCATTATATTAACCAGAGAAGGCTAGTGAAACTTCCATGCATAGGTATTGATCATGAACATGAGTAAATCACCAAAATAAAGAGGGGCTTGACCTTCTATTGATATTCACTATGTACATGTACAATAGGAAGGAGGAATAATATAGCTATAACTATACTTGTATAGTAATCATAACAAAATTAACAAGTGTTGCAAATTCGAATCTAACATGTAGATATATAAAATGCAGACAAGCTGGAAATGAAATACAAATTTATTTAATACATAGCTTGACATGTAGGATTACCATACAGGTCTGATTTCGAATTCAAAACACAGAGATTTCATTACGGATACTTTAGTTCTAAATGTAAATCCCATTACAGATACTTCAGAAGTGGACCTAAATTGATCTGCATCTATTTAATATGCATATTTATACATTCATGAGATTACCATCCAAGAATGTCGGTAATGGGCATACTAAAATCAGAAACACAAAATTCATATCTATGCTATACTTAAGCTAAAACATAGCATTGGTACAGGTTCCTCCACACACAGGAAAGGAAATTTTTTGCCAATAGAGTCTATTTACCTAGTACAAATCTGGTTTCAAAACAAAGCATAGCCCGATTACTCAGTAAAGAATAATGGATCTGATTCCATACCAATGCATAGAGTTGCCACACAATGCAAAATATGGATGCAAAATGATTACTTAGTGGTAATTCTTAGATCTGCTTTCCTACCAACACACAAAGGTGTGACACAATGCAGATCTAAACATCTCTCTCTCTTTCTCTGTCTCTCTCTCTCTCTCTCTCTCTCTCTCTATATATATATATATATATAGCCATTAAATCTTCCCTCCTCTCTATGGAGCTCAAGTATATTTAAATCATAAAGAGCCATCGTTTTCAGACTAAATCAAACTATCACTCGAAACTAAGTTAGGTAAAATTCGTGGGTAAAAAGTATGATCTGGCTCCAGATTTGGATTTGCGCTGAATGTTATATGTTACTTATAAGTTTAACCATAATGCCTCTAGTAAGTCTAGAATTTAAAATAATGTTGTTAGACCAGAACAATACATCTCTAATTTAAGGTTACATACAATATGCTTAGTTTCTATGAGTAAACCGTATTAATTACAGGTAATATCAAAGCCGACCATTAAAAGTTGGATGGTACAGTCGTTATGTAAGTATTCATACCAAGTCAGTATTTTCTTATTGGGCGAGCTGGTATGTATGTGTGTGTAACTGCGAAGATGAAATTTCGAGCACTTCGGATATCCTATGTGTGCGTGGGTCGTATTGAGACATTCAACCAATGGCATATGCTTAGCTTGAGTAAAAGTGTCTCTTAAAGTATAAAGATCCATCATTACTACAAATCGCAGATGCATCTAATACTCACAAATGCAGATCCAAACCCATTGAAAATCACATGCATATCTATATTAAAAATCAATTGGTATATTTTAACATTGTTTTTCCCAAATCTTCATGGAAATCAAAATACACCATTTTCTAGTTCATATCTATTAAATGATTTACAAATTATACTAGCAGTGTTTCCAAGATAGATAACGATTCAACTATGTTTCATTATCAATGATTTTCTTTGAGAACTAATAGAATTTCAAATAAACTGCAACAACAGTTTCCTTACCTGATCATAAATATTCAATGCTATTATAATTTCATGATTCCTCCCTGTGAGGTTTGATTAGAATCCATTAGCACAATTCTCCCATATTTGTGTTTCCCCATTAGCATGATTCTCCCATATATGCATTTTTCCATCTACGGCGATAGCATCCTTTCTCCTTTTGTTGAGAATTGTGTATGAAGTTCTTCTTTCCTCCTCAACAAACTCCTATCCTTCATGGCATGCTGCACTTCCCTTTCTTCTTTCTAATCCCCTTCTACGCAAAATCCAATGCGTTTAAAAGCACAATCCCTTGGCATGCAAGATGACAAGTGGCGTCAAGCATTTTGCATGCTTCACCTTCCAAAGGGAACAATCCCCATGATTTTCTCCATTGAAAAACACGTATAACGAAGTCAAATCAATGTGATTAAGTCAAAAATTGTTTTGATTACATGGCGACAAGAATGTAGACCATTTCAACTTATATAAATTATGTATTTTGTATTGTAGATTCAATATATATAATAATCAAAATAAAATATTTAATTCATAGCATATGTATGTATGTATGTATGTATGTATGTATGTATGTATGTATATGTATATGTATATATATTTATTTATATATAACTTTGTCTCATAATANAGTTAATTCAATCATAGTACCTTTAACCAGTTTTCCCACTTCTCTAACTATGTCATGGTTCCAATAATTACTTATACATAAATTTTACTTTGTGTTTAATAAATGTCGCTCTCATCCATAATTCGATGAACGTATAAAAATACCTTTAATTATGGTTATTAGCTTCCTTTTTATACATCACTATCATAATGATGACACCAGTTTAAACTTTACTAGATCCCCAAGGTTTTGGTAGCCATTATCCTCTCCCCCTAGTGGATTCATCCCCAATCATTGTTTTAGTCATGAACGCTTTCAGTCTCCTAGCATTATTAATTTCATCTATAATTTGATGATGCAATGATAGTACTTATAGTGCTTTTTACTTACAGACTGTCATTTCTGGTCACGTACTGAGGTGGTGTTATAGATGAAACATACATCAATCAATGGATACTACATGCATCATATTTTGTTATATATATATAATCTTCTTGAGAACTGACTAGACCAAACATTTTTTGATTCAAGAAAAACTAATGCACAGAAGAAGAGACATATGGTTAATAAACACAAGAAAAAAATATTCCATGCAAAGAAGTAGTAGCCAAGTTCTCTTACTAATTTGCATCATAATGAACATATCACACATATCAAGAATGATACACTAATAATCAAGTTAATATTATGCTTTTTTTTCTTATTCATAATTTCATTATTTATTCCTTGCATAAATGAAATAACATAACTCTCTCACCATAATGCAATAGCTAGTCATCCACACTAGCGCATATATCTCTATAACCATATCCATAAATAAACATCCCATACCTATATGCACATATAGATCCAAGTGGATGATCGGAAGAAAAAAATAGAGAACTGTTGAAGCAAGAACATAACTTTAGGTGTGTGGATTATGGAGTTGAAAATCCTAGATATGCCTCTATTTTCCAAGGGTTTTTCATCTACAGTCACTGCAATGGAATCCATTGTTCCATTGGCTCCCATATCACTCATACTAATTTAGTGGGCTTGGATAACTAGAGTTCCCATGATGTCCAACTATGCAATCCATTGGAATTTTATAGCTATTGCTTCTTGGAAAATGGACTTCCCAAATGGGTATGACATACCCACTACAGAGACTTTGAATTTCGAGGTAGAAAAGTCGACCCAGGACAGATATGAAATAAATCACATTTGTCCTCTAAATTCTATCACAAATTAACAACAATATTTAGAGTGTTTGGTTGTTGGCCATTTGTCCAAGGAAGAAAATTCTTGGATTAATGACTAGACTCCATTTACCAGTGCTAATTCAACAGGGTATTGGCCTACCTCTAATCCTTCTAACAATATAGGTGTAGTGTAGTCTTCCAAATGTCCTTGAGAAAAATTTGGGAATCGTAGTTTACCCAAGTTAAGAGGTAAGCTTGTAGATGCACGAAAGGAAAAGAGGTTGGGCCTTAGACTCTGCATTAATAATAAATGGAAGCAGATCACCATAAAATGTATAGGTTTCATGATGAAATTCAACAATCATCTTGTTGAGAGAAATGTGGATATTTGACAACATATTGAAGACTAAAATAGTAGTGTATTCAAGTGGGACAGAGTAGATGAAAGAGCTTTGACATGTGAGCCATTTAAATTAAATCACCTCTGGCAGAGCACATGAATAGCTTTGACATGTGAGCTATTTCGATTGAGTCACCTCTGGAAAAGCACATGAAGAGTGGACACATGAGACATTTTTATTACTTCATTAATTATGAGAGTAATAGAGTCTCCTAAAAAAATCCAAGGGTGCTCAATTCAAAGCCTCATATTTAAGAACGTTTTTAGTCCCTGCACTCGGGCTGGAAGGGACTATATAATCTCTCCTTGTTATTTTTTTCATTAAAAAAAAAAATCAAACTTTTCATTTGAAAATTTTCAAAATAATTTATCCAAAGTTTTCATTTGAACGTTTTTGTTCAACTAATCATTTGAATACAACCTCCTTATCCACTTCTCAATATATTCGAGCTCTTATTTGGTGTCATCCCTATGCAATAAGAAAAAAATGTCTAAATTTTTGTATGCTTTTTTGGCCTTCGATAAAAGCTATGAGTAATTGTAAAGCACATTAAGTGCCATATTGCATTGGTGACAAGCATAAGGTATTTTCTTTTACATATTTCCATTTCCAAAATGGCTTGCTTCATTGATATGTTAAGTGGTGCTTTACTGCATATAGTGTGCTGTCTGTCTTGGTACGACTTTTTCTATCTCGTGGCCTTATGTACACTTGGAAGGACCTTATTTTCCAGATTCCATATGTGAAGTGTTGTTGTTCACCATGCTATCTCCTTTGCATGCAGTGCAAGTGTCTTTTCCTATGCTTTTCCTTTAACAAATGGGGAAGGGACAAACTGTTATAGGAAGTCAATTTCCTAGTGTCAGTTAACAATCAAATTTTGCAGATACAACTCCTAGGAAGTTTCCAAATGCTCTAGATAATTTTCATCAGTGAGATAGAAACTAAATTCATAATACAATGAGTTTGTTTATGTGGGTATGTCATATACCTCATTTTCTTTCATTCGTTTCTCTTGTTCCCAATCTTCTTCTGCATTGTTTTGGACAGCTTCCTTAGCAACAAACCTACATAAACCTCGGAAGAGTCCTTGTATTCATTCTCATTGTACTAGTAGATGGGTGAGTGATCAAGTTGAGGTGTGGGGAAGTTCAACAACTCCAAGGCCACTATCTAGTTGGTTGTTGTTGTCATTATCTAAAAACAACACAAAACAAGATTGAGTTTCCTTGAAGTAAGAGATGATACCTAAATATATAGCTTATTAAACAAGAGAAGGTAAATATCATGTACAAAATGAATTACTAAATGAATCTACTTGTCTGTTGTGGAAAACGAAAAATATTTGTTTTCAAAATCATAAACAAAACAACAATTCTAACGGTTTTATTTTTCAAAAATTTCACCCAAATTCATGCTCTTTAGAATGCATATTTTAAATAATGAAATTTTGGATTGCCAAGCAAAGTTTAAAGAACATTCTGCTTTGAACTTATTTGTTGGTGGATTATGTTAATTGAATAAGTATTTTTTTTGTTTCAGGCATTTTTCTGAACATATTTTATTATTTTCTTTTAAATGTGGTAAGTCATGTAACACCGCCTCAGTCCGTAATTGGAAACGACATATTGTAAGTAAAAAGCACTGTAAGTACTATCCTAGTGTCACCAAATTATAGATGAAATTAATATTGCTAGGAGACTAAAAGTGTGTGCGATTAAAACGATGATTGGGGACGGATCCACTAGGGGGAGAGGCTAGTGGCTACCAAATCCTTGGGGATCTAGTAAATTTTAAACTGGTTTTGTCAAATGACAATGACATAGAAAAATGAAGCTAATGACCATAAGTAAAGGTATTTTTACATGCTCATTGAATTATGAATGAGAGCGACATTTAGTAAACAAAAAGTAAAATGTATGTATAACTAATTATTGGAACCATGGCATAGTTAGAGAAGTGGAAAAAGTGGTTGAAGGTACTATGATTGAATTAACTAGTTATACTAGTCGAAATATTCAACATTTTGTTATGATAAATAAAATCACACCTCGTTAAAATGAGTAAGCACTTTTATTAAGCTAAGAGTGGTTGTTATATATATATATACACACACATATACATACAAAGGCCATATTTTTAGTGTCCTTATATATATTATGAGATGAAGAGATATATAAATATATATATAATATATATACTTTTAAGAAAGGTGAATTATATGATGAAGCGTAACCAAAATACTCAAACTTAAGCATTGAGTGGTTTCGAAACCTATCATATGAATCGTGGGATTTGTTTCCTCTTGGTAGTGAAACATGTCAGCATGTTGAGGCCACTTGTCTCCTTAAAATTCAAAGAGTTGGTGTATATAAACATTTTTAGATTCTACGTGTAGGGGGTTACATTAGCAAGGAGAAAAGGGAAGAGAGGCACACCACCAATGAGAATAATTCTCTGAAGAGGAGAAAGGAAGGGTTTGAGAGAAGGAAAAAGGGGTTTGGAAAAACATCATCAATTTGACTACGATATGGAAGGTATGCTGCAATTTTCCTTTCAAATACATTTTATATGCTGCGATTTTCACTATGGATAGATTTCCATTTTATATGCTGCAATTTTTTTCCTGTTAAACAGATTTTAATGTTGCGATTATCATTATGGATGGATCTTCATTTTTAAAGCCGTGATTTTCATGTTAAACACATTTTAATGCTGCGATTTAGTTTGACGACATTTCATTTTGTTTGAAGTCTCCGATTTGATTTAAATTGTGCACATGGATGTTCACAATTTAGTTTGACAACATTTTATTTCGTCTAAAGTGTGAGATTTGATTTAAATTTTGCACATGGATGTCTGCGATTTAGTTTGACAACATATCATTTTGTTTGAAGCTAGGGATTTGATTTAAATTCTGCACATTGATGTATGCAATTTAGTTTGACAATATTTTATTTCATTTGATGCATATGAATTGGTTATGAAATCATTTTCCTTGCATCTTTGCGTTTTGGAGACAAAATCACTGGTAAGAAGTAGATCCTTTTAGATATCTGTGGTGTAAACCTCCACAATGGTGTGAAATCATTGGTGTAAATTTTTAGAACTAGATCTACATCTAGTGAAGAATCTATGATTTATTTTACTTAATGTTATAAACAGATTCGCTTTTATCTCTGACCGAACTTGTTTGATTGCATTTATTTATTGGTGGGTGTTTAAACTCAAAATCTATGATATAATAGAGGTTTTATTAGAATTTGATTTGACACATGGCTGAGGGAGTTGTGAATCACATGCTTGCATACAATTTTATAACGATATCTTGTGATTATGGAGGATGATATTTGTATCCATTTTGATTATGTTACAGTAGCCTTAGGATCATCTCATCCAACTTCCCTCCCGTGCATCCAAAGAAGGCAGAACTTCCATGGTAAAATTAGTTTGGAACTAGATAACCGTTGTAACCAAATCCCTTGGTAATACACTATTAATCCAGAAAGCTAAGGTAATGAATTTATATCGATACTATAAATTTAAATGGATCCATCAAGACAAGACAACGCAGTTTGTTAAACCTTTTACAAATACAAGTACCAATGGAGTTTCAACGATCTAGCTAATGATGATTTCATGATATTTATGAAATCGATTCTGGCTACTCTCAGTCAAGCAGAGTTAACAATTTGGGGAAGTGTCAACTATGTATTGAATATGATACACTATTTTGGTTGTATTTTCTTAAAGGTTGTTACGTGCTTGGTTAGAATTTCAATCGCGGCCATATTTGTAGTTTTGTAAATTCGATATCCTTTGTATATGAGCTGATTGGTACACAAGTGTAGCTAAACATCATTATCACTTTAGGTTACTGTTTAAGTGTTTAAATTTATCTATTACCTATTATTTATGGGTAATTTTATAAATGTTTCCTCGTATAATAATGGTAAGGAAAGTAAGAGAGGAAGAGTTTATTTTTGTTTTACTAATGGAATTTATACTGTGGAATTTTTGGTTAGATTCCATCCATTTAAGAAATATAGAGGAAACATCCCTTTGTTTTATGAACAAAATATGATGAAGTATTTGTCATGTTTAATAGTTTTAAAAATAATGTTATGACAACTAAGGATTTTAAGTCTCATACTCATAGACCCAATATCCCTTTGATTTCAATACTATCTGAATTTGAATATTGGAGAGTTTATGCTTATAACCTTGAAACTTAGTGGTTTCATTACCCAGCTCAGGGGTGGCTTTAGATGGACCAACATACGCCAAATGAATCCTATGGTTGGTAGGAAAGTCATAGACATGATTTCATTTTCCCAAGCTAAAGTCATATTAAATAACTATATGTGATGGTTAGCTTTGTTTATAGGATTTAATTTACCTTGTTTATAATTTTATTATGAATCTTATGTTCTTGGATTTATAGACTGTTATATAGTACTACTATATATGTTGAGTTACATGACTTCAAGTGTTGGCTGCATGGGTTGTGAAAGGCATCGGGATAACTCTCGGAAGACACTTTAGAGTAAAACCGTTGTATATTTTCATAATTTTTAGTTAAGTGCTTTTAACATCTAAAGTATATATAACCTCGTTGTTTGATCTACTCAAGAGACTCATGTGTCATCTATGATAGGTTTCTCCCAATATATCAAGTACAAAGTATGATACCTTGTTATGTAGGGAACACAGTTTAAAACATAGGGTTAATGTGTAAATATTTATCTCATTCCAGAGATAGTATTACGACTAGTGTAACGGTTGTACATTATTATAATTTGTTTATCTAAATCAGCATTAAAGTGACGGTGTTTGGTAGATTCCTAATCTTAGAAGAATGGTATGGTTAAGTAAAAATTTTTAATTTATTCGGTATGATTAAATGTATGCAATTAAAAAGAAAAATTTATACTGCCACCAAAAGAATCTATTTAGGTATTTTGGGGGTATGTTACATATGGTCTTAGAGAACATGTTACAAACACTCAGGCTTATTTGGGCTCAGTCAGCGGAAAGGAATGTAAGTTAGTTGAACAAGCAAAGGGACTCCATCTATAAGGCACAAGCATAAAGTTTCAGTTTCAAGGATCGAAAAGAGGTAACCAACAAGCCATGTTTGAATTGCAAGTAAGTATGTTCCATTTGCTGAAGCATTATAATGGAATAGCATTTTCTATAGCTGAGCATTGTATATGTTTCAGTATATATCTAAATGATATTTTATGGGTAAATACTAGCCAATAAATATCTCCTCATACTCTACAATTAGTTTCATTGAAGGACAAGAAAGTAATCGTTAAAACAATTGAAATGTTAGATTATTGGTTTAAGGATTTATGAATTAGGTTATTGTAAAGTCAACCTAGTTGTGAATGTATAAAGGTAAATTTTATATGCTAAACTGAGGAACTCTCCTAAACCTTTTGACTTGGTAGTTCTAATTAAAATGTTTATTACCTTTCTCTACATTTCTTATTATTCTTGAGAGTGGATACCTTTCAAGTTTCAACAATCATTTTATTTGAGTGAGCACGGTTGATACATTTTGTTAACTTTATATAACTAATTGAATTCGATTGACCCATCCTTAGGATTTCCAAAGATGAAATTCACATGGATAATCTAAGCAATTACATGGATCTATTAGTATCCATTAAGTTTTGATTAAATGAGGAGTCAACGCACTAGTACAAAATGAGAACTTAATGACTAAAAAATGACTAAAATTAGGCTATAAATGACTATTTTTGAGTCGGCGACTAATAGTAACTAATTTCCACTATCTTATAGCTTGATTAACTTAGTCATATTTTACATTAGAGGAAATTTCAATATAAAATGGGCCTTCCAAAAATAATACAAATTCCATGTCATCATGTATTAGCCAATAAAAATGATTTAAAATTCAAAAATGGAGCACCTCTTAAACATTTTTTTAATATAAATTTATGGATAGGTATCATAAAAAAAATTACTTTTTTTGTTCATATTTTCGACATATCTCCCTTTGTGTTTACTCGAATTTCAATCGTGAGAGATTCTTGGATGCAAAATTAAATTACGAATCCAACGAGTACCCACTCGGCATACCTTTGACGAGCCCCGCTACCCCAAAAACAAGAAATACTTGGAAAAAACATGATGATGATGTCATCTTCACATTTGTTTCAAGTATTTCTTGTTTTTAGGGTAGCAGGGCCCCTCAAAGGTATGCCGAGTGGGTGCTCGTTGGATACAGAATTTAATTCCACATCCAACAAGCTCTCATGATCGAAATTTGAGTAAAAAAACAAGGATATGTGTCGAAAATGAAAACACAAAAGTAGTTTTTTCTTTTCTTCCTCCAAAATTAACAAATATTATTTTATTATTTTAACTATTATTTTATTAATTTTTCTTAGGAGGCCCATTTTGATTTGAAATTTCCTCTAATTAGTAGTCATTAATAGATTGGCTTATTAGTCATTGATTTAGTCATTGATAATTAATGATTTACTCATTGATTTATTCACTCATTGCAACAATTAATGACCAAATATACGACTAAATAAACTACTTGATGATAACATATTAATGACTAAGCTAAATACGAATAAGATATGGAAAATTATCTACTAAGAGTCATATATATGCGAATTTAGTCATTTTTGTAGTCACAAATTTATTATAGGGCACGGAGGAATCAAACCACCAACCTCCTGCCTATAATTAGGCAGGTGGTTTACCATTGAGCTAGCACTCTTTAAGAAGTTGTTATTACATGATAATGATGATATTCAAACAAATTTTGCATTATTCAAGCATACAAAATAATGATTATCAAGTTATTATAGATCCACAATGGCTTACCATGTACTAGTCCTTCAAATCCTTCTTGCACTTTATAAATGCATTTGAAATACTTGAAGGACTATTACAAGGTAAGCAATTATCTATCTACGGTAACTTGATAATCATTATTTTGTATGCTTGAATGATGCAAAATGCAAAAATCCTAGAAATTTATAGGAATGACAACCATGTGTCCAATGTTAAACTATAAACCAAGTCATCTAGAGTCACGCCAAGATATTTGAATTTGACTAAAAATTCATAATTAACTTGAAGATAGTGGTGGATGATGTCATGGAAAGGAGAATTTCATTTTATATAGAAGTAAAGGATTAGAAAATAGAGAAAGTCATCACCAAATATATATATATATAGAATAGTAAAAATAAATATACAACTAATTCTATTTCCCATCAAGAAGAGAATGGGAATCAACTCTAAGTACTCATAGCCACTAGATAAATGGAAATGAAATGACATGCAATATTATCAATAATACCTTCAAGTTTGATTACTGATAATAAGTATGAATACTTATGTGATTATTTACTCATAGGTGACTCAAACAGCCACTGACCTGTAATCAAGGCAAGAAATCATGTTCAGATTGATATATAAATAAAATAAAATAAAACGTTAAAGATAGACTATTCCAATCCCACTATCATTTATACCTCGAAAGAGAACTAGAAAATCTCCCACAATTGTTCAACTTTGTCCAAAATTCGCACTTGGAATGCCACTATTTAAACAAAGCAAAAAGAAATTGAAAACATGAAAGTAGTAATTTACTCTACATGTATATTGGATGAAGAATCCCATAGATGTACAATAGAATTAGTCAAGAACATGCAATGAAATTATAAATCGACAAAAAGAAGAAAATAATGTAGTTTAGACCTTCCTTAATTTCTAATCTCAGATATATATTATGATCACACTTTATCTCTTACGAGACAAGTCACTAACGAGAGAATGGACATACCTAAGAGACATAGAGATAGGTAGTTATAGGGAAGAGTGATTGTAATAGGGAAGAGTGCAGGAATTTTTAATGAAAGACCATTGTGCTAGGAATCACCAATGTATAGAGGCAACAAAGCTCAAATCCATTTGATAAAGATCACTCTGCAATCCCTCTTGAGCGAATGGTATAAAAATACCACTTAAAATGAATTTACTAGGTTTTTGCTTATCCCCTGACCATTGTGCCATATTGAGTCAACATGTAAGGTCGTTCATACTTATAGGAAAACAATGAAGTAAACCAAAAGATAGAAATGGGGAACTAGTATTAATTAAAACCAAACACCATAGTATACTTGCAATGGGGTTTCAGATTTGAAGTTAGATGGTGCGCTAAGGTAATAAATTATCATACTTTCATACTGTTTATCTCCATTTCCTAAGGCTTATTTAAAGATGGTAAGGATGTCACCTATAGAAAAATAGATATGAACTAATTCGATTGAATATAATAACATTCACACCCTTGATTTCACTTCAGAAATAAATGAGTAAAATCAATACTAAACACATCGGTATAATAGTGATCTAGGCCTTTAATATTTGATGTTGAGGGCGTTGTTTAAGAACCTATAAGAATAAAATCATCACAACATTTGAAAGGTGGGATTAGTTTATACACTGCCATTTAAGCAGTTTAATGGTTTGTTTATGGGAGCACTTATGAATACTTTGGGGATGATTTCAAACCAGAATTTGTACCCAAAAGAGATCACAGCTCTTGGAGATAATATCAAGGTAGTTAGGGTGCAATTTGAAGATGATGATCAACAACCTCATTTCTATTTTGAGCATGGGATATGGTGACATGTAAGCACACCAAAATTGATCTCGATGATTTGTTGTTTCAACAGTATATATATGGAAGTCCTATAATAGAACATCGATTATATGGTATACCTCAAGGAGATGTAATGAAAACACACAACACAACAAAATGATAGTCAAATATAACTTGATAAAATGAAAAATATGTAAAGATAATTAGATTCATAACTTAGATATGTTTAAGTAAAGTATTAATAAAAAAAATATGAAGAAGATAAATAATGTGATGGGCAATTGAATCTACTTCCGCAACCTCCTAAAGTATTGCCATCATGTGTATTATCCTCTGGGTATACACCTCCATAGTCACTTACTGACCTATTTGATGAACTTATATTTCCATCAAAACTAGTTACAAATGTTAATTATTCTACACACTTTGGTATATTAGTCATCATATCTCTGGTTAAACTTTCCCTTGTCTTGCAATATCTTTTGCAATTTCTCTTGTATATTTAGGTTGGTTTCCAAAATATCATGAAAATATTCAATAACACTCTAAGATTTATCCTCGCTACTTTTTCTTTGATCCATTTCAACTGGTACCTGCCATTTTTGAAGATAATCTGGACTGTTAGTTGTTTTTATTTCTTTTGTATATTTGTTGCAATTCTAGTATCTTGGAGAAAATATTGGGGGTTGATCAACTTGACTATATTGAGCCCTTCCTAGACCAAGATTTAAGACAACCCACAATAAACTCTCTTCCTTCATATCACATTTCATACAAGTGAATTCCAACATTTATATTCAGTAATATTGGCTTCAAGAATCAAACCAATATGCCTCACAAAAGAAAACAAATGGGATCTAAAATTTTACTTTAGATCCATTGATATATAAATAAAATAAAATAAAGCGTTAAAGATAGACTATTCCAATCCCACTATCATTTATACCTCGAAAGAGAACTAGAAAATCTCCCACAACTGTTCAACTTTGTCCAAAATTCGCACTTGGAATGCCACTATTTAAACAAAGCAAAAAGAAATTGAAAACATGAAAGTAGTAATTTACTCTACATGTATATTGGATGAAGAATCCCATAGATGTACAATAGAATTAGTCAAGCACATGCAATGAAATTATAAATCGACAAAAAGAAGAAAATAATGTAGTTTAGACCTTCCTTAATTTCTATTCTCAGATATATATTATGATCACACTTTATCTCTTACGAGACAAGTCACTAACGAGAGAATGGACATACCTGAGAGACATAGAGATAGGTAGTTATAGGGAAGAGTGATTGTAATAGGGAAGAGTGCAGGAATTTTTAATGAAAGACCATTGTGCTAGGAATCACCAATGTATAGAGGCAACAAAGCTCAAATCCATTTGATAAAGATCACTCTACAATCCCGCTTGAGCGAATGGTATAAAAATACCACTTAAAATGAATTTACTAGGTTTTTTCTTATCCCCTGACCATTGTGCCATATTGAGTCAACATGTAAGGTCGTTCATACTTATAGGAAAACAATGAAGTAAACCAAAAGATAGAAATGGGGAACTAGTATTAATTAAAACCAAACACCATAGTATACTTGCAATGGGGTTTCAGATTTGAAGTTAGATGGTGCGCTAAGGTAAGAAATTATCATACTTTCATACTGTTTATCTCCATTTCCTAAGGCTTATTTAAAGATGGTAAGGATGTCACCTATAGAAAAATAGATATGAACTAATTCCATTGAATATAATAACATTCACACCCTTGATTTCACTTCAGAAATAAATGAGTAAAATCAATACTAAACACATCGGTATAATAGTGATCTAGACCTTTAATATTTGATGTTGAGGGCGTTGTTTAAGAACCTATAAGAATAAAATCATCACAACATTTGAAAGGTGGGATTATTTTATACACTGCCATTTAAGCAGTTTAATGGTTTGTTTATGGGAGCACTTATGAATACTTTGGGGATGATTTCAAACCAGAATTTGTACCCAAAAGAGATCACAGCTCTTGGAGATAATATCAAGGTAGTTAGGGTGCAATTTGAAGATGATGATCAACAACCTCATTTCTATTTTGAGCATGGGATATGGTGACATGTAAGCACAACAAAATTGATCTCGATGATTTGTTGTTTCAACAGTATATATATGGAAGTCCTATAATAGAACATCGATTATATGGTATACCTCAAGGAGATGTAATGAAAACACACAACACAACAAAATGATAGTCAAATATAACTTGATAAAATGAAAAATATGTAAAGATAATTAGATTCATAACTTAGATATGTTTAAGTAAAGTATTAATAAAAAAAATATGAAGAAGATAAATAATGTGATGGGCAATTGAATCTACTTCCGCAACCTCCTAAAGTATTGCCATCATGTGTATTATCCTCTGGGTATACACCTCCATAGTCACTTACTGACCTATTTGATGAACTTATATTTCCATCAAAACTAGTTACAAATGTTAATTATTCTACACACTTTGGTATATTAGTCATCATATCTCTGGTTAAACTTTCCCTTGTCTTGCAATATCTTTAGCAATTTCTCTTGGATATTTAGGTTCGTTTCCAAAATATCATGAAAATATTCAATAACACTCTAAGATTTATCCTCGCTACTTTTTCTTTGATCCATTTCAACTGGTAGCTGCCATTTTTGAAGATAATCTGGACTGTTAGTTGTTTTTATTTCTTTTGTATATTTGTTGCAATTCTAGTATCTTGGAGAAAATATTGGGGGTTGATCAACTTGACTATATTGAGCCCTTCCTGGACCAAGATTTAAGACAACCCACAATAAACTCTCTTCCTTCATATCACATTTCATACAAGTGAATTCCAACATTTATATTCAGTAATATTGGCTTCAAGAATCAAACCAATATGCCTCACAAAAGAAAACAAATGGGATCTAAAATTTTACTTTTTGCATATGAAGTCCAATGAGGTTGGAACCACTCTCAAACATGTAGGAACAATTAATGGTAATGTTAAATTTTTAAAAGGATATAAAATGAAGTATAAGGAGAACATAACTTTTACTTAAATGTCACTTGTACAAAAATAATCAAATAATTTAGAAAAAAATCCATGTCTGGACTCCACGTGTGTCCCCCAAGCAGACTTAGATTAAATTGGTTTTTTTTTACGGGATCATCTTGTTTAGGCATTGAACCTATTTAATCAGTACCAAATCGACCTTGTTGAGGGTTAGACTAGTCAACTCGGCTAGTTCCTATTCTGACTCAAGACCAATTTATAAAACATTTCTATAAACTATAACTATTCTACATTAGTTATTTTATATAAATATTTTATATCAATGTTTTTTTAGGAAATGTTACAAATGTATATATAACTTTATAAGTTGTATATTTTTTAATTTGTATATAATTTTTCATTTTTTATAAATTATAAAAATATATTTGTATTGCTTGTACTTGTTTCCTAGTGGTATCTAGATTCTGGATTTTCAAAAATATGGGATATCCATATCCAAATACAGATCATATCTAAATCAAAGTAACTTAACATTTTTCTCAAACTAATAAAGGATATCGAGATGGAATTTTTTATTTTATATGTATTCTCTTTCATTTCCCATGGAACTGGCAATACTAAAATAATTGCTTCATGATCCCAGCAGTCGTTGAGATTTTCAAACTACTAAAATCACTGGAAGATAAAACAGGAGATTCAAAAAGTATCATATCGAAAATCAATGTACCATATGATTTAATTGAAAGAAAAAAATAATAAATGACCTTTACTTACATCCTAGTAAGCGCATAACACTTTTTGAAGTAATTAACCCAGCGAATGAAACGTGTAATAAAATAATTTATTATAGTTATGATTTTTCTAAATGACCACTTAAAGAAGTCAAAAGGACCCTTTGTTTCTTGAGTGTGTCATGTATATAAATTGAAATATTTGTTTGGACATAGCATAACATGAAAAACGATTCTCAAATGCCCCTCCTTCTACGTCCATTCTAATTGAACCATGTCTCTATGGAGACTCGAGATAAATCCTAACCAACACATTATCTTTAAACTACGAATTATGGTTGTTCAATCCAACTCACCTACTATTGTGTTTTTATGTTGAGAATACAAATTTATATTTCATACTAATTGTGGATAATTGGGATGATTGGAATAAGAGTGTTAGGTCCAAGTATCGTGGAGATTGCAAGCTGGATTGATCAATTTCATGATCAATCGGTGCAACCCGTAGATTTTGTGTCTTAACAAGTTTCTGCAAAGAACGAACGGTGGAAATTGAGGCTGCAGTTCAAGATCTGATGGTCCTGAAGTATCCGGCACCAAAAGTTGTGAGGAAGTTAACAGATCCATAGAGATCTGAGAGCTGCATCAAAAAATAAGATCGACGGTCCTGTAGAAGGCCACAAGGATGAGAAAAATGAAGAAGTTGCGGGGAAGGACTTGCGGAGAGGAAGCTGTGGGGAGCACTTTTTGAAATTTGGCATCTCGCATGCAGGAATGCTGTTATGGACACAAAATAGCGAAGAGCAATTTGGGCAATTCATATCCCACATCCCGCATCCTACCTGCAAAAGGGAACTCATGGGGGTAAAGCTACAAAAGGGTAGTTTTAAAGCAGAATTTGGCCATTGGGATAAAATTGGCACTACCGCTAAGTGTAGGAGCTCTCGATCCTAGAGGTGCTGGTTAGGTTTTGTTATGATCAACCCACCTGCACCAATTTCGGTATTAGAGCGGGAAGTTGAGATTTTCTGTTGAGGAATTCCATAACTGAGGTTGTGGATTGAATTTTGAAGGATTAGAGAGAAGCATAGCCATAGGAGCCTAAAGAGAGCAAATGAAGAGTGCTCAGGAGGTTCTAGATAGAGGAACATCATTGCCCATAGACCAAGGACTGAGAAGGGTCTTGGTGATGTAAGTTGTAACTGTGTGAAAGATGATTTTTATTGCAGAGGCTTAGAGTGGGAAGATGGTTGCACACATTGGAAGAGAGAGAGGTCGTGACAGAGGTAAAATAGAAGGGAACACAGAATTTCTAGAAGAAATGAGGGAGTTAAGGGCATGTCTGGAATCCATGGAAACAAACAGACGAAGACACTGAGAAGCAGGGGATATAAGTGAACCTAAGGATGGCGAGCAAAGAGAAGAAGATGCACTTATGCAGGAAACACTAGAGTTAAGATATTTCAGATCTATTCTTGGATCAACTTCAAGGCCGAGACCAGAGTTTCCTACATATGATAAGAGTCTCGCTACAGATCATCTCATTGACTAGATCGATGAGTTGGATAAGTACTTTGAGTATGATGAGGTAGAAGAAGATAAGAGAGTCATATTGTCTATGATGAGGTTGAAAGTGCATGCATCCATATGGTGGGCTAGTGTCCAAGTAGAAAGATGGAAGAAGAATAAACCCTTGATAAAAATTTGGGATAGAATGGTAGCAAAGATGAGGGCTAAGTTCTTGCCCAAAGATTACCAGTTAATTCTATATAGACAAGTACAAAACTATAGTTAGAGATTGGTAACAATGAGAGAATACACTAAGGAGTTTTACAAAGTAAACCTAAGGGTTGGATATGCAAAAGAGTCAGAAAAAAAGGATTCTAGATATGTGAATGGTATGAGGATGGATATCCATGAAGAGATTTGCATGATTTCTCCTAGAACAACGAAGGAGGCATATCAGTGCGCCTGAAGGGAAGAAGAGAAGATAATAAGGAAGAAGATCTTCAATAGAGGTTGCGGTTTAGCTAGAGGAAGAGGGGAAGCGACTGGAATAGGAATATTTAGACCATAGAGAGGGGAGTCCAATAACTCTAGCCAACAAGAGTAGAATGGCAGAGGAGGTGATTCCAGAAGAAGAGGACCTTACCAAGGAGGTAGAGGTAGAGGATGAGGTAGAGAAGCTGTTGTTAGATGCTACAAATGCAAGCAGTTTGGGAATAAGTCATTTGAGTGTCCAAGGAAGAAATACATAGGGTAGAGAAGAGCCTATGTAGTGCAAAATGAGCAGCAACAAGAACAATTGATGGTAGAAGAAGTCTTGCCAGAGACAGGAGAATATTTGATGATGAACAAGGTCTTGTAGAAACCTGAGAACGAGCAAGCAGAGCCTGATCAAAGGACGTTGTTGTTCAGGACTACATGTAAAGTCCAAGGTAAGTGTTGTATGATGGTGATTGATAGTGGAGTACTGAAAATCTTGTTTCCACAGAGATGGTGGAAAAGATGAGGCTAAAGAAGACCAAGCATCTAGTTCCTTACAAAGTATCTTGGTTACATAAAGGACATCAAATCCTGGTGAGTGAACAATGTGAAGTTGATTTTCAGATACATCCATATATGGACAAGATTCTGTGTCATACATTATTAGGAAGACCATGGCAATTTGACAAGAAAGTAACTCATGATGGTAGGAGTAAATGTCATAGTTTGGAGTAGAATGGGTTAACCAATGTACTTCACCCTCTACAAGAAGGAAGTATAGTAGGATAGTCAGGACTCAGAACCTATGGTTTTGGTGTTGTCAGGAAAAGAATATTTGCAACAGGTTGAGAAAGCATATTTAACTATGATTTGGTGTGCAAACCAAGAGTGGTGATAGTGAAAACTAATGTGACAGATCTACTTGAGGAGATTCAGGAGATGCTGAGTGAGTATAGAGACATTGTGGTGGATGATTTACCCAATGAACTACCACCAAGGAGGAATATAAGTCATTAGAATAATTTTATTCTAGGAGCCAGTTTACCAAACAAGGCATCATACAAGTTGACACCTCAAGAGAATGAAGAATTGAGGAAGTAGGTGCATGGATTGTTGGACAAAGGATTGTTTCAAAAGAGTATGAGTCCATGTATGGTACTAGCAGTAGTAACACCCAAGAAGGATGGTCAGTAGAGGATGTGTACTGAATCTAGAGCGATTAACAAGATCACCATTAGATATAGTTTTCCATTACCGAGGATGAATGACATGATGGATTTCCTAAGTGGGGAAACATGATTTTCAAAACTAGATTTGAAGAGTGGATATCATCATATAAGGATCAGAGAAGGAGATGAGTGGAATACAGCCTTCAAGATAAATGATGGGTTGTATGCGTGGTTGGTCATGCCATTTGGATTGTCCAATGAACCAAGTACCTTTATGAGGTTGATGAATGAAGTATTGAGAGATTTTGTAGGTAAGTTTGTGATAGTTTACCTTGATGGCATTTTGGTTTTCAGCCAAATAGAATAATAGCATATGAAGCATTTGAGGTATGTTTTGGAGAGGCTGCAACAGGAAAAGTTGCTGATAAATGTGAAGAAGTGTACCCTCATGAAGACGAATCTAGTATACTTGGGTTTTGTTATCTCTAGAGATGGGTGGAAGATGGATCCAGAAAAGGTGCAAGCAATATTGATTGGCCTTCACCTAGGAACATATTTGAGGTAAGGAGATTTCATGGATTAGCAAGATTATATAGGAAATTTATAAAGAATTTCAGTGGTGTTTGTGCATCTATTGTTGAGACAGTTAAGAAGGATAAGAAATCATTTCGATGGAAAACAGAGGCTAAAAGAAGATTTCAGTTCTTGAAGAAGAAGATCACTGAGAAACAAGTATTGAAGTTACCAGACTTCAACCACCCTTTCCAAGTAAAGTGTGATGCTAGTGGAGTAGTCAATAAGAGTATGGGGAACGTGTTGAGGAGTTTGATTGGGGAAAGTCCTAAGCAGTGGGACATAGTATTAGCTCAAGCTAAGTTTGCATATAATGATTCACCAAACAGGAGTATGAGGATGAGTCCATTTCAAATTATGTATGGAATGCATCCAAGAGGAGTGTATGAACTTCGTGACTTAGGTAAATTGGAGAAACGAAGTGCTTATGGAGAAGAGTTTGTAACAAGAATCATTGAGTTGAAGGAGCAAGCAAAAGCAAGATTATAGCAGAGTAACACCAGTTACAAGGCCTGAGCAGATTCCAGAAAGAGGGAAAAGAACTATGAAGTGGGGATTTGGTCTTACCATATCTAAAGAGAGACATATTTCCTAAAGTGGAGTATAACAAGCTGAAGATGAATAAGATTGGACCCTGCATAATACTTAGGAAGTTTTCAACAAATTCTTATGAATTAGAGATTCCTACAGGAGTGGGTATTTCACCAATCTTTAATGTTATAGATCTATATCCTTATGTAGCAGGTGACACTGGAACCCTTATAGGAGGTGAAGATCCCACTGAATACTTGCAATGGGTAACACAGATGCATGTTACACAACCATTGGAAGTTGAGGTTGTTCTCGACACTAGGGTGTCAAAGAGTACAAGGAAGCAGGACTATCTGGAGTATTTGTTGAAGTGGAAGAAGCGAACAACAAAGGATTCTACTTGGATGAGCACTGCATAGTTGGAATCCAAGCGTTTCACTGTAGCTGATATTATGAATAGGGGTTCATAATTTTCTACCTTGCGAGTATGATGCAAGAGAATTGTGGCATGCCAGTAATGTGATGGATTCATCACATGTTGTGGAATCTTTCGTAACCACTTTTTGTGCTGAGTCATAATCTAAATAGCGGTGTAGGGGATCACTATGGATCATGACTCCCTACATGGAGATCAAACTGCCATTAATTTGTTTCAGTCAGGGATGTTTCATAATGCGTCTTAGTAGTGTTTATCCTAGTTGCAGGACCACTCAGGGTAGGGTAGCAGTTTTAGTTTAAATAGACGGTTTCGATATGTAAGAAGGGTTCTACTCTTCAGCATTGAGAATTCTGAGTTTGCAGAGAGAGGACAGACCTATGTCTGATTCCTATTTGTAAATATTTTTGAAGAATCAGAAAGAGAGAGATATAAGCTGTGTGCATTTTACTTTCTTGCTTAATAGAAGGATTAACCGTGTGTTTATATGGTTGCTAGCCTTTATTCATTTATTTTGTTGAACTATGTATCTTGCAAAGCTCACTTTGGCATGTTCATGAACATTTGTGTGATTATGTGAAATGTTGATTTTCCACATCAATTCTTGTTTAAACCGTTGAAGTAGAGAGTAGATGCATGCATAAGAATGTTAGCTCCAAGTATTGTGAATATTGTAGGCTAGATTCATCAATTTCATGATCAATCGATGCAACCTGCAGGTTTTCTGTCTTAACAAGTTTTTGTAGAGAACGAATGGTGGAAATTGAGGCCGCAGTTCAAGATCTGATAGTCCTGAAGTATCCCGCACCAAGAGGTGTGAGGAATTTAACAGATCCACAGAGATCTGAGAGCCACATAAAAAGACAAGATTGACAGTCATGGAGAAGGCTGCAAGGATCAGATGGCTGAAGAAGTTGCGGGGAAAGATTTGCGAAGAGGAAGCTGTGGGGATCACTTTTCGATAGTTTTCATCCTGCATGCAGGAACATTGTTGCAAACACAAAATTGTGGAGAGAAATTTGGGCAATTCAGATCCGGCATCCCACTTGCGGAATGGGATTCATGGAGTTAAATCTAAGGAAGGGCAGTTTTAGAGCAAAATTTGGCCATTGCATTAAATTTTGCAGTCCTACTAAGTGTAGGAGCCTCTAGATCCTAGAGGTGCTGGTTAGGGTTGGTTGTGATCAACCCACTTGCACCATGGATCCTCCCTGGAAAGGGGGATTATTGATGAGACTATCATTGATGCTGGCATGGCAGTAAAGCTCCTGTATGAAAGTGGCCAAGTTCTCTTGAAGATATTGACAAGGTCCGAAATTCACTTATGGATGACAGTAACCTCTCTTGAGGATGGTCTTATGGGAAAACAACTCTCTATTCCTAAGAGTGTTTCTTACTAGATGAGGATGGTCCTACAAACATTACTCTCACATGGAGTGTCTACCTACATTTATATGTGGAAGCCGTAGTATAACACTCACTTGCGAGTGGTCCTAGGTTTAACACTGAAGATTCTCTACAATGAGTCCTTACACATGCCACGTCCTATTTTCATGTGTGAATGAGATCTGCAAAAGCAGACATTTCTCTCACATGGAGAGTGTACCTACATTTATATACAGATGTCGTAGTATAACACTCGCGTGCGAGTTGTCCTAGATTTAACACTGAGGATGCTCTACGATGAGTCCTTACGAATGCCAAGTATTTCATTCATGTGCAGATGATATCTAGATTAGTAGAAATTCCTACATTCATATGTAGATGTTGTAGTATAACACTCACTTGTGAGTGGTCCTTGATTTAACATTGAGGATGCTTTACATTGAGTCCTTACAGATTCCATGTCTTCTATTCACATGGGGATGAGATCTGTAGTAGCAAGCATTCCTACATTCATATGTAGATGTTGTATTATAACACTCTCTTGCAGGTAGTCCTAGATTTAACAATGAGGATTCTCTATGTTGAGTCCTTATAGACAACAGGTCATGCATTCATGTGTAGACGATATCTAGATTAAGTTGTAGATGATTCAGTTGGTTGATACTATGGACCCTCCTCGTTAAGGGGGAATAGGTTGATGAGGATTTCATCATCCTTGTACCTATGTCCTAAAGTGATAGGTATTTGACATCCCACAAATTTATCATGTGTACTGCAGGTAGTGTTGCAGAAAATGATCAAGAAGATCGAAGTGTTGCGGAAAAGGATCGAGAAGATCGAAGTGTTGCTGCAAAGGATAAAGAAGATCAATGTGTTGGTGCAAAGGATGGAGAAGATCAAATTGTTTCTTCCAAGGATCAAGAAGATCGAAGTGCTACTGCAAAGGATCGAGAAGATCCAAGTGCTGCTACAAAGGATCGAGAAGACCAAAGTACTACTGCAAAGGATCAAGAAGACCGAAGTGTTACCACAAAGGATCGAGAAGATTGAAGCTTTTTCTGCAAAGGATCGAGTGATCATGTGTTGCAAAAGATAAAGACTCATTACTATAGAAGATAGTGTTCTAGTATTGAAGACATTGAATATTAAATCTTACAATTACTTATTGTGAAAAATTCCTTTGTTGTATAGATGTATTACCTTGATATTGTCAAAGATGCTCTCCCTCGGTAATCCTATAGTTGATGATTATGTTTCTAGTAGACTACACTTCTCGTTAAAGGGGAGTGTTGAAATATTGTAAATTCAAAGGATATTCTAAATGTATTTTATTGATGTACCCTAAGGGAGATGTATTATTCCTTCATAAGAATGTTATTATTGTAATTGGTCATCATAGAGTCATGAGGTAAATCCTCCATTGTAAGTCAGGTCAATAGTACCCTAATAAATATAATAAATTATTGTTTTGTGATTTCCTAGTTGAATTCGGTCCAGACAGTTTTGTGGGGTCGACTTGATTAGGTTAAAATTCAGTTAACAAAAATAGTATAAATAATGTAGTTGTTCTTCTCATTTCAACACAGACTTACACTTGGAGGTGATTTTTGGGGGGGATATCGTGGGGGGATCTCAAGAACACGTGCGAGGGAGCAGTGCCTAAGGTGTTGTGTAGGACTGCGGGTGGCTAACCCCCCCCCCCCTCCCCACGTGTGGCCATGGCCGAAGGGATGGCCCAGGGATTCATGGAGGGTGAGAGAGACAAAATAATGGGGGATCGATCGGTGGAACACAAGGAGGAAGGAACCCAAGGATGGGTGGGTGCCTCCCAAGGACTCATATCGTCCCTGCTGTTAAGATCTGCTTAGAGCTAATAAGGAAGAAAGTGGATCTGTGGAAAGAAAAATACCTCATCAAGAAATTTTGGGGAGTATGGTCGAAGGAGAAGGATCTGATCCACTAGATCTAGGCGTCCTGGAAACCCAAGGGGAATTACGATCACCAACTGGGGGAAAGGGACTTTTTACCATTATTTTATTCAATGTAGATTACATGAATCAGGTCCTAAAGGGGGGACCCTATTTTTTCTTTTCAGATGGGTTGTTTTTACGCCCCTAGAAGGAACATTTCAACCCTGAAATGGAATATCTCATGGTTTTCGCAGTCTGGATCAGGTTAATTGGCCTCCCTAGAGAATTTTGGGATCTGGAGATCTTGAAAGACATTGGCAACTCAATAAGTGAATTTGTGAAGGTTGTTGAACAGACCAGGCAGCAGAGGTATATGACCTATGCAAGGATCTTTGTCTATATGGATCTATCAAAGGATATTCTGGAGGAAGTGAGCCTAAACTAGGTTGATGAGGAGTGGATCCAATAGATCGATTATGAGTAGCTCCCTTTTGGATGCATAATATGCCATGAATATGGCTATTTTGGGAGAAACTGTAAGAAAGGGGGGTAGGGAAATCCGACCTCAGGTAAGGGAGCGAAAGAGAAGCAAGCCAATTATGGATTCACACAAGTCAAGAACAGAAAAAGGGGAAGGAACATTGGGGGACAAACAATAAGAAAGGAGGTAGTTGACAAAGATCCAACATGCTCTAACCCCTTTCAGATCCTGGAGTCAGAGGGGGATGTGGGAATCAGCCGGAGCAAGGAAAAAGAGGAGGGAGAGACTAAGTTGATCATCATCAGATCAATTGAAATCAATCAGATGGAGATGATGGAGGAATATGAGGTGGAAGACATGGATCGGGATGCGATGGAAAAGGAGTGTAAGAAAGCAGGGGGTGGGTATGTGACCTAGGAGCAAGTTTCCCTCCTCCAGTAGGCCATAATCAAATCTTGGGAATCACACGATATGGGGATCAGCAAAGACCCACAAAAGGGGATAAAAATGAATACCCCAGAGGAGGATCAGAAACAATCCCGAAAGACAAATAAGTAGATGATTGCAGCAATTGGAGTCAAGTTAATCGAAACTAGCTAGTACCCGACGATCAGAGAGGCCTTCTTTGAAGTAAGTAGGATTACCCAATAAATATAATCTCCTATAATATTAGGGGGTGTAACCACCTAAGTAAAATAAAAAACTTAGGTAGGAGTATCAGGCAAGAAAAACCAAACATTTTATTTCTTCAGGAAACCAAGTGTAGTTATGAGACAATGCAGAAAATAGGGCCGAATATTTGGAAGGGTAATAGAGTTATGGTGACTGATGTGGGAGGAATGGGGGGGTAGTAGCAATCCTATGGAACCCGATATTGATAGATCGCTCAAAGTGGTGGGCTAACCACTTCTCCTTACTGTCAGCCTTCAACTTCTTATATTCTCAGGCTATGGGGATTCTTGTAAACACTTATGGGCCAAGTGATTTCCCCCAGAAGCAGGCCTACATCCATCACTTGAGATGGTTGAGAAATCCATCTCAGGAAGGGACCTAGATCATGGGTGGGGATTTCAATATAATAAATTCCCTTTGGGAAAAGAAGGGAAGATGAAGGGCCCTATACAAATACCAGGAGGAGTTCAGGTAGATCCTGACACTTGGTCCCTTCGAAGATATGGAAACAGGGGATGGATGGTATACATAGAATAACAGGAGGGGTGGGGATCACTTGGTTTCATCTCAGATTCACATATTTAGGGTGACAAAAAACATTGTCAATAGGTATGGGGACATCAGGACGAGTACTCTTCTAGCTGTTGGGTCAGATCACTGGCTAATCAGTCTGGAATGGGATAGATCTAATGCTAACTTAAGAAAGCCCTTCAAATTTGAACAATTCTCGATGGGGAACAAGGACCTTAAGGTCCTTGTAGAACAATGGTGACAGGAATTGGACCACACATGTGGGACGAGAATGTACAATTTCCAACAAAATCTCAATGATTTAAAGGCCAAGATCTGCATGTGGAACAGGGAGGTCTTCGAAAATATTTTGGAAGACAAAAAAATATTTCTACAGGAGATTAACCAAATATAATAGAAGGGAATGGAATCAGGATGGGATAGGTAGCTAAAGGAAAATGATAAATACCTCCTCTCTCAAAATTGATGGTAGAGAAAGACAAGAAGATATATTTTTGAAACAGAAATATCGAGTCAAATGGCTTTAGGAGGGGGAAAAAAAACCAAGTTCTTTCACAACTTGGTGGTTCACAACATACTAGGCTCAAAGATCCATAAAATCACTAAAGTGGATGTGTCTCAAGTGGAGACTAGAAGAGAGGTTGAGGAGGAACTCATAAGTTATTTCAAGGGAATCATCACTAAGGAAAATAATGACAGGGATCAAGACATTGCTCGGATCACCAGATAAAAAAAATCATCCCCAGGAAAGTGACTAGGGAGGATAATGAAACTCTTAACATCCCCATATCCATGTAAGAAGTCGAATAATCTAAGCACCAGATGGCCCGGGGGAAGGAGCCTAGTTCGGATGGTATTACATCAAACTTCTTTCATTTTTTCTTGGATATGATTAAGGAGAAAGTCTGGGAAATCATTGAAGCTTCAATATGAAAGCATGGAGTTCTGAAGGCCTTCAATGCCACTTTCCTCTCTATAATTCCAAAGGGGTAGGGTGTTTATTCCCTAGATAATTTCTGACCCATATCTCTCTGCAATGTGATCTACAAAATCATCTCCAAAGTTATAGCAAATCGGTGAAAACCCCTTCTCCCAGGTCTGATCAGTCCCAAACAGTTTGTCTTTGTAGAGGGCTCATAGATCATGGATGGTATCATTGTGGTTAATGAGACTTTACACTCCTTAAAATAGACTAGGCATATGGGGAGTCTCATCAAGCTTGACATAGCCAAGGCCTATGGCAAACTCAATTGGTAATTCTTGAAAAGAATGTTGAAGGCAGATGGTTTTAATGAGGCATCGACGAAATGGTTCATGGCATTAGTCACCACCCTTTCTTCTCAATTATGCTAAATGGATCCTTGGCGAAGGTCTTTGATCCTTCTCTTGGGATAAGGCAGGGGGATCCTATATCCCCTTTCCTCTTTGTCCTTATGGTGGAAGGAATGAGCAGGCTCATCTAATCCAAAGTAAGTGAGGGGGGGGTTTGGGGTCTCTTGCTCCACCAAGGAATGGAAAAACAGACTCACCAGCAATTCATGGATGAGAAGATGCTAACAGGGTACCCTTCAGTACAAGAAGCCCGAGCCTTAAAGAAAAGCTTAACAATATTTTCCAAGGAATGAGGGCTTGCAATCAATGTGATGAAGTCTCAGGTTTTTTTCCTAAACATTGATGTCATAGATCAATAGAATATCATCTAAATTTTGGGATTCTCCAAAGGTTCCTTCCCCTCCAAGTATCTAGGGGTGCCTCTTAGCAAAGGAACCTTCAAAATATATTCATGGAAAGATCTCATTGACCGAATTAAAGGCAGTTTATCCAATTGGGTCCTAAAACCCTTGAACTTTCCCAGTCATCTGATCCTAGTAAAATCAGTCCTCCAAGCTATCCCAGTTTACCTCTTTTCAATTCTATTAGCCCCCAAGTCCATCATCAAGTAGATTAGAAGAATCTAGCGAAATTTCCTTTGGGAAGGGAGAGAGGCCAAAGCAAAATTCTATTTGGTCAGTTGAGAGAAAATTTGTGCCCTAAAGGACAAAGGAGGGTTGGGTTTCCGTGATCTTGAAATCATGGGGGAGGTTCAAGGAGATAATATTTGGTGGAGGTGGTGAAAATACTTGTAGGATCCATGGGTCAGGATATGGCACATAAAATACATAAGGGACAGGACAAGATATTAGCTAATAAGGTTCAATGAGGACCCTCTAGGTTCTCACATCTCGACAAAAGTGCTTGCTGGACAAAAATTAATCCAGGAGCACAGCTCCTAGGAAATCAAGCTGGGGAAGGAAGCCAATTTCTGGGATGACTCATGGAACCAGCTCCCCAAGCTGGGGAACGAGCCGAGGTGGCAGCATATTCATGCCAGGGGAATAATGGATGGAAGTTCAAAGGTTTACCACTACTGGGAAGAGGGAAATCATGAAGAATAGAGATGATGGCATTTCCATGTTGGAGGGGATGAAAGGATCTCTAAGGAGGACATCAACTCCTTCAAGTCAAAATTTCAGGAACACTGTATTAAGCATAGCGAAGAGGAGAATATTCTTCTATGGGGATATTGTTGGTGAATCCCACCAACAAAGCTTCATTGAAAGGGGTTCCCACTTTGTCGATGCCCTACAGTGAAATCTCCATTAGCACTAGCCCAGACAGGTTTTAACCTACCCAGCAACATCTGCAAAGTAGACGAGGTCTCACCTGACGCATTCAAGGGACAGATGTCAGAACCAAGTTTCCAACAGTGGGGAAGGAGGATATGGGGATCCGTTGGAGGGAGCTCATAACTTATTTAATCCTCATATAGTATCAAAATATGGCAACATTATTCAAGGAACATCATAGTGCATTAAGCATAAATTATAAAAACTTTAAAGCAACAGATCACATCGATATAGTAGGAAGAGGCTGACTGACATCTATAACATGTCATTTCAACAAAACAGAACCACAACATCATAATAGATATATAACAATAGAAAAGAATTGAGCCATACCCATCGCATCATATATTAATATTGTGCAAATACACCACATTACATAATCCTTCTCCAAGACCGGAGACCGCATACATCAGAAAGAAGCTCAGATAAAATCATAGTCAAGACAGGAAAATCTCCATAAGATAGATCGCACCAAATCGTATCCCTTACAATCGCACATGCAATATAACTATTCACAACTGCTCACATATGATGCTTTATCTCTATCTCTTTATATCTATGACTCTCCAAAATGGATCTATAAATAGGATTATGCCTTTACATCAAGGGTGCACTAATAACTAATTTCTAACTGCTACTGACCCATTGCAATAAAACTTGGTCAAAATATACATAAAACATTCAAAAATATTTATTTTCCTCCTTATCGTGCCAATCTGTCCTTTTGTGGTACCGCGTGAGCTTCCGTAGCTACCGTGATGTTGCGCAACTCACTTCTCCCAAACCCCTTCCCAACAGGCCCCCAACACAGTTTTAAGGCTCGCCCTCACATCAGGTCAACAAGGTGTGTGCCGATGTCCTGTCTTTAAAATATTCAAACTACTAAGCAACTTCACGGACCTGCACCTGGACTTGACTGGGGATACTTTGACAATTAGTAAGAGTCTACTAGACAGGGTGCTCCTCACTCTCCTTGCTGTCAACTAGTTGCCGCTTCTCTTAAACAGCTTGGAGCATGGAAACAACCTTAACAGCCAACTGGCCACTGATTTCTTGGAATTCATTTATTTTCTCGTGGCACTTTTGCTGGCATTCTTGTGCCTTGGCATATCTCTGTTGTATATCCTTCAGCTTTGTGGCCCAGGTGATCTACACCATCAGCGGCATGGCCTTCAACGACGTCTTTAGGGTTGTCAACTGGCCCTCTTCCTCTTGTACCTATGTAGTCAGCTGATCAAGTTACTCATCCTAAACAATACTTTACCAAAGTTGCATGGTTGTCTCGATATTAGTTTTAGCTTCTTTCTCCATGGTGCCGAACCAAGTGGCAATTTCTTCAATGGAGGCCTTGCGCTCCACAACCTACTCCAGCGACATTATGGGTTGTACATGGGCCTCGAGAAGCAAGTTAGTGTCCTGAATCTGAACGAGATTCTGCCCCAATCACTTATCCTTTTTGAATGGGGTGAGCACTAAGGTGCTGTCAAACATGTTCCGACAGACATCAGAAATAGCCTGCTCAACTTCATTGCACCTTGTACACAGTTGTTCCTGCTCAATAATCAGGTGGTGTTGCACCTTCTTAAGGTCAATAATCTCTTCAGCAGCCTTCTACTGCAACTCGGCCTTTGCTATTTTCAGTTGATTGATTTCTTGTAACTTCTCCTTGGCTAGCTGTACGCTGACCTGGTGCAGCTCCTCTTCTTCCTTCTGTATCTTTGCAGCGGTATTCCTGGATTGAACATAGCCTTCAGTCAACTCTATCTGCCTTTCCACCAATTCCAATGTGGTGCCATGCTACAACTTGACCAACGCTATAGTGGATAGTTTGTCCAGATCCAACATCACACTCTGTATTAGGTGCAGCTGCTGGTGCACTTCTTCATTTTCAGCGTCAAACACAGTCGAGGGAACTTGCACGTTCCTAACCTGGGGCTCAGTGCTGATCGATGGGTTTTCTTGTAGAAAAGGTCTCACCAATGGTTGCTTGGAAACAAAATAAAATATCGACTCTAATAAACTTCTTACCACACCAAATTATTCATGGTTTGATTCATGGATTGTCGTAGTTGCAACCTTAGATGAATCTGCAATGGCGTTGATAAGCCACTGCAGCTGGTCTTCCATCCCCATTTTGGTACCACTATTGGCCTCATACTACTACCGCCCCTTAGTGCATGTCTCCTCCTACATCTTTTGTGTGATATATTCAGGATCTATTGATGACTCATTGTCAGAGTCATGGGTGCTCAATTCTGGTGGGGAAGTGTCTTCAAGGACCTCTAGGGTGGTAGCTCCTTATCTAACTCCTCTTGACTCACCGAGATGCTCCAGTCACTCAGCCAATCTTGTACAATAGCATCCAACTCTTATGTGGTGACCTTATAAGTCATAGGTATCCACTGTCGATCAGGATCCTGCCTGGCTTGAATATGAATGGAGTGGGGTCCCATAGCAAATTGAAGGATACGTTGATACTTGGTCATGGCATAGGGAGAAAATATAAGAACAACAATGGTAGCCACCTGTAATGCTTCCCAATAGATCCAAAAATGAATAGCACAACCAGTTTGGTAACTGGGTTCTTCCACCATAGGTTTTGATAGATGGCACCACAGAAAACCTTGATTGCCTCAACCTCCATTGGTTGGTAGTCCTCTGGTTCCATCCAAGCAAAAAAAGTGATGAGAATCAAAATCTAACTATAATAAAAAGAGCGCCCCATTTGAGCAACAAGCACATCCTCAAGTAACTGATTCAACAAAAATAAAGACCAATTCATCTGTAACCCCTCGGCACATTTCTCGGCATAGGAAACAACCCCCGAATTGCATTGGACAGGTCGATTTCTATGAACAACCTTGGTAGCCAAATTCTTTTGCCAATACACACCATCTGTGAATTGATACTATCAATGCGATAAGCACAACCATCCCTTTGTAACCTGAAGCACTCCTGCAGCTGCTTTGCAAGTCACTTATCCATATCTCTCCCACTAATATATTGCGTCGGGTCCTCCCTAGCCTTAGGAAAATGAGTAATACTGGAAATCGAGTTGATAGTTATAGGGATCGACGTATTCAACCAAAGCGTTCCTCCAGAGAAACATGCCAACAATTGCTTCACACATGTATGTGCTTCATTCAAACGGCCAAAATGGGGCATATTGATGAGCCCCAGTAACCCAGACTTTTCTAATCCACTGGCCCATGGTTTCAGAATTCGCTGAATGGGACTAGCAGGCATCGTATGGACAGATTCATATGGCTCATCCTAGACATGTTTAAGCAAAATAAGTTCGTGATCGTTGAACTTGATCCTTATTAACGTAGGGACGATGTCGAATGAGCATGTCATCCCTTCCTATAGCAGTGGCAACTTGGGTGGGTACTTCTGATTCTTCGATGGCTATCGTGGCTTAGCTCCTAGACACGTAGGAGTGACGTAACCCAAAATGTCATTTACCGAGACACCCTGAGGTGCCATAGACTCAACAGTTCCTAACCTCAAAGGCCTAGTCTGTGCAGTGCCTTCTCCTTGCACTTTCACAATCATTTGAGTTTGCCACTTCTCTAGTGGTGTAGGAATGGGTCTCTGTGTCTATCTCTTCTGCTTCAGAATGGACAATGAACCCACTGGCATACTCATGACTTCTACTTGCACAGCCGTGGGATGAACAGGGGACTCATAATAACTCAAAATTTCAATATCGTCAAGGTTACTCAGCATCCCTTACACCTGAAAGCCTGAACTGATGCTCAACAGCTCGAATGACACTTTGCTCAATACTCTGCTCAATACTTGCACGGAATTCACCTTCTATCTCTGTTCTTCACAAATGAAAAATTCCATCCAATGCATCCCACGCGGTGTTTTATAGCCACTTCCAATTCTAAATCCATCAATACCAAATCTAAATTCATGATTATTGCCAAATCAGGTAGTAAAGACACCAACTCCGTCAATGATTTTATGCTTCTAACGGTTGGATCATCCATTAATGTGGGCCTCTTTAATAAGCGCCTCTATCCAACTGGTTTAATTACCTGCATTTATTACTTGATTTGATTACCCCACAACTTGACAACTGTCGCAACGGGTCAACGGACTATCGCTAACAATTGTAACCTTGCACAATGTCTCCCTCAAGGCTTGCCTTGCATTGCTAAACTAAAATTCTCATTTTTTTTAAAACCCCAGGTGGTTTGCATCATTGGCCCCATTTTATAGGGCTTCAAGCGACTCTCATTGATGAGTTTCAACAACATTATGCCATCTAACTATTGTAACTAAACTGCACCACTAGATTTAATGGACTGAACAAGATAGGGACCTAACAAGTGCATTTGTAACTTACACGGATGCTTGATAAACTTACTGTCATATAACAACACCAAATATCCAATCGCAAACTATTTATGCTTAATATAGTGATCATGCCATACCTTCTGTCAATCCTTCGCAACCTGATGGTGGAATCCTGTGATGAAATGATCTTATTTAAGTTGAATTAACTTCGTAGCATGTTCTTCTAATTCCATTGCATCATCCAAACCCATCGCTGCGACAATGTGCAAGTTGGGAACGATATAATCCATAGGAATGACTGCCTCTTTCCCATAAACCAACTTAAATGGTGTTCAACCTGTTAGCCACTTGCAAGTAGTGTGATAGGCCCATAGAACTGCAAGAATCTTTAAGTCCTAGTCATTGTGATAAACATTACATAACTTGGTTAGTGTTGTCTCCAAAATTTTGTTGAAGGCCTCAATGGTACCATTTTCCTGCGGGTGGTAGGGTGTACACTTCTTATGTTGTATCTGAAGCTCTTTAGTTAGTGCTTTTACCATCTAATTGACAAAGTGACTGCCCTGGTCACTCATCACGATTCTAGTGTAACACCCCATTTTTAACCCCATTTAATTAAATATACATGATACATTAATTGTAAAGAATCATGGTGAGGAGCTAAAGGAAAAACCCCACCATCAATTTGGTTATGTTATGTTTCATATTGGAATGGTCACCGATGGTATATCAGGACATACGGCATATATTAAATTGTGCCATCACGTAAACATGCATTTTAATTAAATAACCCAACCAGCTATGTTCACTGCAACTAATTTGAGAAGGGGCATGATTCCAAAGGATAAGGAAGGGGAATGTTGAACATTGAGTCATGGGGGAAGAGCCATGTGTCACCACTCTCTTTTGCTCACCACCACCTTAGTTATTCCATTGTTAGTTGGGGCAGCATTTTGCTGGCAGAAATACCACTACCCTCACACTCTCTCCACAACGCATCTTTTGGCTTGTCCATTATCTCGATCATTGTTGTTCACTCACCTTTACGTGGACTGAGTTAAAGGAATCTAGAATTCATTGTTGGGGGATTCGGTTCTCCTCTTCCTCACCAGATTGTTGGCCTGCGAACATGTTCATTTCTCCTCTGCCTCATGGATTGGATGGCTTGCAGATCAATTCTTTCCTCTGTTCACACAGAGTTTTGTGTCTTTTTCTACCATTGTCAGACTACATAATGGTTATGTTATTTCCATCACTGAATTGTGGTTGTAATGGAATCAATAGTTATGTGGGTTGCGTCTTTGTCCATCATGCATAGTTGGGAGTTGTTCTCTCCCCATTTTCTTCCTGTGCAATTTTGCCAGCAGTTGCATTGAGGATCGGGTGCTATGGATTCATAATCATTTGTGGGAATTTTTTTCCCACGTTTTACTTGGCCATGTTTTCCCTTTTTGTGGTAGTATCACCTAAAGAATTGTTGAGAGTTCCTATGTTCTGGTTGATTGTGTTTTTCCCCTATAAAAGCTTGAATAGCGGTTTGGCTACTTGCATGCAGTGGTTTTGTCCTTGGACTGCATTGAAGTGGTGAATGAAGGCCTGGGGTGCTTGATAAACCTAGTGGGTTGAGAACCAAATAGACAGAGCTAATGAGTTGGATTTCTTCTCCATAACCCCTGAATAGCATTGGAAGGGAGATCAAGGTCTGAGGGACTGCATTGCAGAAAAGGGACTGATTTCCTTGTGTTGAGTGTGTGTGGGTGTCCTAGAAGCTAGGATGGTTCTGGTGTTGGTGTCTATAGCTCTTCAATGAGCTCACCAGCTTAGCATTTATCCTTTCCCAGCTCCTAGATAGCTTGATAAACCCAACATTTTGGCTTGGCTGATCTGTTGTTCGCCTGATAAACCCAACTATGTTGGCTTGGAAGAACTATGTACCCTTATGGTGTTGTTATCCTAAGCTATGTGTAATCTTGTTAGTTCCTTATTCCTTGGGGAATCATGCCCATCTTAGGGGTGGCAGCATTGCTGAGAGATTGAGGAACGCACGGGCCTATGGTTGGGTGGAACGTTGCAGCAACCTAGCTGGTTGCGGAACAAGTTCTTCTTAAGATAAGTATTCTTGCCTAACTTGTGTCTGCAATTATGTTTACCATTGATGAATGATGATATACATGTTAAATGCTGATCTATATATGCATGAGTACTGATTGATATGTTTTTCTTCCATTGTGTATATGAATGATTATGCCTCATAATATGTTTGATGTTTTAAGTATCATGCTTCAGCATTACATATATGTATGTTCATGTTCCTTGGGCTAGATGCCCGGATGATTTGATGTATAGTAGAGTCCTCTTCACCAGTCGGAGGGTCAGGGACATTATATATATGCATGTTCATTTTCGTTGGGCTAGATTCCCAGATGATTTGATGTATAGTTGCGTCCTCTTCGTCGATCAGAGGGTCGAGGACGTTACATCTAGGAAACCCAAATTGCATCACAATGTTCTCAAAAATAAACTGAGTTGTTGTTACAGCAGTAAAATCAATGACAAGTGCAGCTTCCTCCCACCGATTCAAGTAGTCAGTTGCAACAATAATATAGTGGGCACCTGTGCGCTTACCTAGCAGCTTGATAGAACCCACAAAGTCAATAGCCCATTTATCAAACGGTTGTAGAGTCACCTACAGCACCAGTGGCATTTCATCCCTCTGTGATGGTTTACAAAAATTTTGGCAGATATCATAGCTCCTTGCATAGTTTGTGGAATCATTATGCAACATGGGCCACCATATCCCAGCACCCAACACTTTTTGCGCAGTAATACGGCCTCCATAGTGACCTCCTATGATTCTAGCATGTGATTCTTCTAGAATGGAACCCTACTCATGCAATAAGACGTACCATCATAATATATCATATGGTCCAAGTTTATATATCTGTCCAGCAATGAGTTGAAAATTGGAGACTTTTATGACTAGCTTCTTCTTTTGGCTAATCGACATGTTTTCTAGGGAGACACCAGTAGACAAAAACTGAACAATTGGTGCATAGTGATCATCTGTGACTTCAACTTGGAACAATTGTGCATTTGTAAGGCCATCGTAAATATTGGTTGGCTCTTCACCATTCCCAACATGTGACAGATGATTAGGCCCACCATTCAACCGTCCTGGCTTTACCACCATTTCAAAATCAAACTCTTGGAACAAAAGCAACCACCTACAAATTCTCCCCCCCAACACAGGCTTATTTACTAGGTATTGCAAAGAAAAATGATCAGTGAACATATTGAAATGTACACCCAACAAATAGTGCCTGAACGTTTTCAGATCATAAACCATCACCAGGCCTTCCCTTTCAGTCGTGGTATAATTTCATTCGGCAAATGATAACTTTCTACTAGCATATGCTATTGGATGATCCAAGTCGCCTTCACCTAGCTACGCAAGAACAACCCCTAGTGTTGTAGAAGAAGCATGAACATGCACATGGAATTCTTTGTTCTAATAAGGGAAAACTAGTAATGGTCTAGAGGCCATCTTGGCCTTCAGGGTGTCGAAGCGTCCTTGACATTCCAGAGGCCATTCAAATGCAACATATTTTTTTAACATATTTTCCATGGGCGTAGTAATCGCAGCATGTCCTCTAATAAACTTGCGATAGTAGCCCATATGTTCCAGCGTTGATCGGAGCATCTTTACATTCGTAGGTGGTGGTAAACTGCAAATCAACGCAATATTTGTCGTATCAACCAACAGACCTTCATTACATACAATGTGCCTAATTAGTATGCCAAAGGGTGCATAGAAAATACATTTTTTGGAATTCAATGCAATCTAATGGTGCCTACATCATTCGAGCATCAATCATAGATTGTCCATATGGTCTTTAACCAGGCCATAGATGGTCCAGTCATCCATATATACCTGCAGGAATTTCTGAATAAAATCTTTAAATACAACAACGACTACATGGGAGAATATAGCAGGTACATTCTTCAACCCAAATGGCATGACGATATATTGGAAACAACCGCACTTGGTGACAAATGTGGTCTTGTGGTGATCCTCCTTGGCAATCTGTATCTGGTGGTATCCCAAAAAGTCATATGTGAATGAATATACCTCATGGCCACATACACCTTCGAGGACTTCATCTGTAAAAGAGGTTGGGAACGGATCGTGCACACATGCATCATTCAACTTTCTCAGATGGACACAAATGTGGATTTCACTAGTCTTCTTATATTGGACCATGATCAGGATTATCCACTCTGATTCTTCTACAAGTTCAATTATCTCAGCATCGAGCATTCTATTGATCTCAGCTTTCACACAATCCTTATACCGCGGGTTCAATCTATAAGGCCTCTGGCATATGCGTTTTGCATCTGGATTGAGTGGAGTATTCATTAATTGTCGAGTATCCACTTCATTTTGGAGAATCATTTTGGAAAAAGGTCCTTGAATTCATGCAGTAGATCTGTGACTTTGACCATCGTCTCTTCTTCCCAATAGTCTCCGACATTAGCAAATTTTTTATTTTTTGTCGACCCAATTTTGACTTTTCGGATCCTCAATGGCTGGTTCATCGAGTCTGTCAGTATGTCAGGAGCTATGACACCATGGCTTCCTTCGAACTCTAGAATATTAACATTCCATAGCTTGTCATCATCTTTAGGTTCCCCAGACAAGTTGTAGCACATCATCATGGATTGGATAGAGCAATGTGCATGAGGATCAATAGGGTATGAAATAGGGATGACTACATCGTAGAGAATTACATACCTCAGGGTTGGCATCGTAGAAGCTAAATGTTTGCACAAAACAAACTGACAACTCCTCCCAAGTGGTAATGGTTCTATGCAATTCTGTTTCTAGATACTAGGACCATGGCATCTCTTCTAGAGTGTGAACAAAAGCATGAACCCACTCATACTTGAGTTGCAATGTCCATAATTTTTGACATTCAATCAAATGATGGGAAAGGTCATTTCCTCCAGCATATCTCCCAGCATGATAGACCTTTACACTGCCAAAGTGGACCATCATCAACCTGCAGAACTACTCCTAGTCATGGATCATTTGCTGGTGTGTCGCCCACCATCGAATCGGAGTAGTGTTTAGTGCTACATCAAGAGCTAGTATCCTTTGTGGTTCAAACACATTTTCTTCAAATTCTTGGAAGAACTCAGATAGTCCTGGCAGTCCTTCGTAAATGGGTAACTCAACAATCTCATTCGCAACATGTTAGAGATACTGTGTAATCAACCCACATTTTCTGAATGACACCTCATGCAACCAACTCTACCAATTTTCTAGAGAATCGTCAGAGTCAGAGGATGCGGAACTTGCGCTGCACCATCCAAGTTCCCCATTGAAATTAGGTTGGATATAGTCCTCAGAGATGTTATAAGCATGATCCCAACTTCTCCCGACTTCCTTTTTTACGGGTTTGATATATCGTCATCCTTCCTGAGGGTCCATAGGAGCAATGACCTTGACATCCTGGTTTTCAAATGTCATAACATGTTTTTTGAAGTTGATAACCGCCATGATATCATTAACCCATCCAATTCCTAGTAGCAAAGGATAGGAACCACCATCTCCTACAACTTCTATTACATCAAATTCAGCACATGTTTTCATACCTTCAATGTCAACAACAAAGTTTGAAACATGACCAATGGGATGAACCTTCGCTTGGTTTGCTAAACGCAGTTGTACCGGTGACCATCCCAATGTTGGCTTCCCCATCAATTGCCAGGTTTTCTTTGTCAATATGTTTACATCTGATCCAAGGTCCAAAATGATCAAGTAAACCTCATAATCCCCAATCTGGACATTCATCCTCATCTCCTTACCGATATTCCTTTTTTACAAGGAATTCACAGCAGAATCCTTCACTATTTTATCTGGGAGGTGAAATACACCTCGAGATCAACAAGGGAATTTGAGACCCTCCCTAATGATAGACAACTCTCAAAGAAATTGCACAGGGTACCATACTTCTGCGATGGTCCCACCTCTGTAGATGGATCAAAAGCAAATGGCATATCAACAATTGGTAACTTACCCGAATTTCTCCCAATCTCATTCTTTTCATCGAAGAAGGTATCTTTCTTTGTTGCAATATCAAATGTGACCTTCTTCTTACCAGCAATCCAAAATTGTAGCCATGCTCCATCATCTCCATTTGTCGCACCAGTGCAAGTGACAATCNCTTTATTTGTTGCAATATCAAATGTGACCTTCTTCTTACCAGCAATCCAAAATTGTAGCCATGCTCCATCATCTCCATTTGTCGCACCAGTGCAAGTGACAATCCAAACATAAACATCTATCATCTGCGACTCAAGCTGAAGAGTGGCAACTGTCGATCCTTGGTTCAGAGGAGGGTTCTGATTAAATGGTCGATTCATCGGTTGGTTCTGTGTCTGAGGTGGGTTGTGAGTTTGAGTCGTTGGTAGGACCTGGTTCTGCATTATCGGTTGGTTCTATACTTGGAATCTAGGTTGATTCTGCGCATTCTGTAACTGGGGAATTTGTCTTGCTACCATTTTGCAATCAATTGAGGGAAACTTTCAACATTATGATCGTTGGATACATAATATGTGCATTGCACATGAGGGCACTCTCTCTTGTAATTCCCAAATACCCCACAAGTATATCATTGGAATGATTCATGACCTCATCCTCCCCACGGCCGAATCCTCCTCCTCAACCTCTGAACCCTCCATGGAATCCTCCTCAGACTCCCCCTTGCTGAAACTGTGGTTGGGCTATTTGTTGTTGTGGTGGGTTAGGTTGCTGCTAAAATATTGTGTAGCTTGAACATACTACGACTGATTATACTAGACTCACGGTGCATGGTTATACTATGGTTGTACCACCATCTATGACTGTGGTGCAAACTGTGGCTGCACCATAAACTCTTGCTATGGTTGCGCAGTGACAAACTGTAATGGAGGCAGTGGCGTATATGGTACCTGTGTTGCTGGTTGTACTACTTGAGGCTATGCTTGCATTGTCTGGGGGTCCTATCTTTTAAAAAAGTAGGAATCATATGTTCTTTCCTAAAGCAGATCATAAGCGTGATAGTTTTTGTCATCATGTCCAACTGACTGAAAAAATGTACAGTACAAACTTTCTGCCTTGGTAACCACATTCTGCATATAATCACAGTTCTCATGTCAATGCCCATAGACCTGGAAAATGCGACACCATGTTGCACCAGCACCACTCAACGAGCTCGGGGCTCCTGCCACAAAATACTTCCAAAATGTCGGACAAGTATCCTTGGTATGTCCGTTAGCATGTCATCATGATATTCCTTAGTATTTTTTATGTCTTGCAATTGCAGTGTTAAATTAGCCAACTGTAACTGAATTTCATTCATTACAACGACGGTTTCCCCTACTGGCAATTCCTCCAATTTCTTTGCAATTTCCAGATCCTTGCTCTATGTCGCAAAATTTTGTTTCATTAATGGTTTCTAGATATGCGGGACAAGTGCTGTGATAAACCATTCTTTATGCTGAACATTGCTCATCTAAAAACTGACCCGAGCCATCAATGTCTTAAATTGCTGATCAAAAACCCAAATTGTTTTATTCGAGAATTGTTTGATCTCTTTCAATTCAGTAATGTACTAAGCTTCATATTTCATCTTCTTAAATTCCTCGAATAGCCTTGTTATGATCTCATCCAGTGTCTTTCCAGTCCCCGCCTAAGGCACCTGTGTGAATCTCATAAACCATTCCAATGCGTGGCCCCTGAGAGTAATGGATAGCTAACTTTTCTTGAAATCATCATCAATAGTTTGTCANGTACCCGCCTAAGGCACCTGTGTGAATCTCATAAACCATTCCAATGCGTGGCCCCTGAGAGTAATGGATAGCTAACTTTTCTTGAAATCATCATCAATAGTTTGTCAAGCAGTCCATATTGCTTTTCATAAGAACCAATACTGCTCTGGGTCATCGATGCCATTTCCATTGAATATTGGAAATTTCATTTTGTCTCTCGCCATTCTGTCCTTTCTTCCTCCTGCTGGAGCTCTATTACTAGACTATTACTAACACATCGGGCAAGTCGACGTAGAATGTGCGTTCCTTCCTTATGGTGGAGTAGTGCAAGGAGGAGTAGACACATTACTACTGGGGTTTGATCATGTCATTCTTCTGGGTGTATCTTATGCCTGTATGTCCTCATCATCACAAAAATATTGCTTTGTCCCATTTGGTTGTTCTTCATGGTATCACACTTCGACTTTAGAAGGACCTTCTCCCATCCTTTTCCTCTTTTCTCAAAACCTTGCTTCTCCCCTCATACAACCACTTGTTTCTTCAATGACCTTTACATTCTCACAAGAAATCATGCCCATCTACCCCTTATTCTCTTATGCATTTCCCCCTTTTTGTCACGCTGCCTAAATCCCCCGCACATAAGAGTTCCACTACTCTTGGTCCATATTTAGGATACCCTTTTCACAGACTAGTTGCTTAATCGACAGTTGTAGCAAAAATAGGAACCTTCCACGAGGTCCACTGAAAAAATCCCTTTCTTCCTCATTGAAAGATTTATTGGTATCAACAACAAACTCTGTAATGTATCCTTCCAATATACTATCCAATCATACCTCGACTTCCCGTGATGCCTTATTGCTGGTTTCTTGCAGCGCCTAGATTAATTCTGGGTTCCAGGATGTCAGCTCTCCCCCTTAAAAGTTTGTTTTCTACTAAGAAAAATTTTCCAACCATTCATACAAGAGCATAGGGAATTCACAAAAGAACCATTCATGAGGTCCTTCGTGGATATATATATCCAACTAGTGGCCCATCGACAACTTAGGAGTCTGGTTTTTGCATTCATCAAACTCCCACAACTTCAGGTCAAAACATCCCTCAATCTCTGATTGAGTCAAATTCCAGAGCATATCCCCATCCTATTTGTGACTAGTTCTTGGAAACAGAACCATTTGTTGGTGAATCCCACCAACAAAGCTTCGTCAACAGGGGTTCCCACTCTATCAACGCCCTATAGCACNCCTCCTATTTGTGACTAGTTCTTGGAAACAGAACCATTTGTTGGTGAATCCCACCAACAAAGCTTCGTCAACAGGGGTTCCCACTCTATCAACGCCCTATAGCACAATCTCCCTAAGCACCAGCCTAGATAGGTTTTAACCTACCTAGCAACGTCTGTGGAGAAAACGAGGTCTCACCTGAGGTGTTCAAGGGAGAGTTGTCAGAACCAAGTTTTTGATAGTGGGGAAGGAGGATATGGGGATTCTACGAAGGGAGTTCATAACTTATTAGATCCTCATATAGTATCAAAATATCACAGCATTATTCAAGGAACATCATAGCGCATCAAGCATAAATTATAACAACTTAAAACCAATAGATCGCATTGATATAGCAGGAAGAGGCCGAATCACATCTATAACATTTCATTTCAACAAAACAAAGCCACAACATCACAATAGATCTATAACAATATACAATAATTGAGCCATACACATTGCATCATATATTAATCTTGCGCAAATACACCACATTACATAATTCTTCTCCAAGACCAAAGACTGCATACATTAGAAAGAATCCCAGATAAAATCGCAGTCAAGACTGGAAAATCTCCATAAGATAGATCGTGTCCCTTACAATCGTGCATGCAGTAAAAATTTTCACAACTGCTCACATATGATGCTCTATCTATATCTCTCTATATCTATGACTCTCCAAAATGGATCTATAAATAGTCTTATGCCTTTACATAAAGGGTCCACTAATAACTGATTTCTAACTGCCACTAACCTATTGCAACAAAACTTGTTCAAAATATACATAAAATGTTCAAAAATGGTTATTTTCCCACTTATCGGGCCAATATGCTCTTGCATGGTACCGCTTGAGCTTGTGCAGCTGTCGCGATGCTGCGCAAATCACTTGTCCCAAACCCCTTGCCAATAGATATCTGCAAAAAGGAACGTTTAGCATAAAGGAAGCTTATGGTATCAGCATAAGAAGACCAGAGGAGGAGGATCCAATATGGACCAAGATTTGGACGACCAACCCATGGCCAAAGGTGGAAAATTTATGTTGGTTATTCACCCATCATCACAATTCTAACGAGAGAAAATTTGAAGTGCAGAGGTCTCCTTGGTCCATCTCAATGTGTCATGTGCAAAAACCAAGAAGAAAGCACAAGTTATCTACTAGATTCTTTCCCTTTCACTGGGTATATTTGGGACAGGGGGGCTCAGGATTTTAGAAGAAGCGATAGATGCAGAGGGAACTCGACCCAAAATTTGAAGGATTGGATCCCTAATGCTTTCAACAATCGCATTCTATGCAGTCTTTGGCAAGCCTTTCCAGGCCTAGTCTTATGGTTTGTCTGGAAGGAACAAAATGGCCAAATATTTAGGCATAAGCACCACTCGATGGAAGAAACATGGAAAACTCTCTTCTCAAACCTTGTTGAAATAGTCCACAGCATGGAGTGGAATGAGAAGGATAAATATTTCAACGACCAGGAACGGATAATTGTTGATGGATGGGGATTATCTAGAGGAGTGCTCGGTGGGAAGAGTCAGAGAGCTAAGGCCTGCAAACTATCCAGCCCCTAGTCCTGGTGCTTTCCACCACGAGTGATTTTCAAGCTGAACTTTGATGGGGAAGCTAAAGGTAATCCTAGGGTAGCTAGTTTCGGAGGTGTGTGCAGGAATGAGGAAGGGGAAATTATTCAAGTTTTCCATCGTTTGATAGGACTCAACACAAATAATGTCGTATAGCTCGAAGGATTATTTCAGGGGCTAAGTATGATGCTCAAAGAAGGATGGCTCCCTACTATGGTGGACAGGGACTCGAACATCATCCTTCAGATGGTGAAACAACTAGCCAATGGAAGAACAATGGAGAAGGTGTCATTGAGTTAGCGACTAGAAAGTAGGCTGAAAAAATTTCGTTGCATGGTTCTGGCACATCCGACTTTGTCCTTTCACCACGTCCGCAGGAGCGCTAACCAAGTGGCAGACTTTCTGGAAAATGTCGACGTCGGGAAAAATAGAGTCAAAAGGATGGGATAGCCTTTTCAAGTGGCTCAATGGGTCCCATGATGCCAACATCTGGCTCAGCAGGACATTATCCTGAGTGGATAGATGGAGGATGAAGTGAGGAATAATCATGAAGGAGACAGGGATAGGAGGATTCCTTCTACAACCCTCATTCAACTCCACCCATAATTATGAGAGGACAACACATTTTATTTCGATCCAACCCTTTGTCCATTAATTTTGGGTACTTCTCTTGACCTGGAAGGGAGGACAAGACAAATTCTCTAAGAGATCGAGATAAAGAGATGATAATAGGGACGAGATCGCAACTCATGCCGAGTACAGGGAGGGATGATTTAAGGAGCAGGAAGATCAATGGCGGGTATAGGACCATTAAAGTGGTGATAGGATCTCATCCTATTAATAANATCCCAACTCATGCCGAGTACAGGGAGGGATGATTTAAGGAGCAGGAAGATCAATGGCGGGTATAGGACCATTAAAGTGGTGATAGGATCTCATCCTATTAATAACAGTCTGGACTCTTGGCTTGCCACCTACCTTAAGGGGAAATTTTTTTTATGGTGTGCATATTACCTAAGACAGGGAGAGCTGAGGGAAAAAATAGAGAGTTTTAGTTACACGCTTGCAGGGTCAAAGTGATGGCTCCTCCTCGAGGTGGTTTTTGAAGGCCTGACGAAGGCAGCGATGCTACCCTGACTCGAGATAAGGGGAAGAGGGAGACCAAGAGGGGTAGGAGCAGATCAACTTGAGCTAATCTCCAAGCCCAGGCTGCAGCATATTTCTTCAAAGATAGTATTCCTCTCAANCTACCCCGACTCGAGATAAGGGGAAGAGGGAGACCAAGAGGGGTAGGAGCAGATCAACTTGAGCTAATCTCCAAGCCCAGGCTGCAGCATATTTCTTCAAAGATAGTATTCCTCTCAAGGCTCTCCAAGCTACAGAAAGGATGGACATAGCATTATAGACGAAGGTCAAGATGATGCTGATAAAGGAGGTCAGGATGGAAGTGAAGGAGTCGGGTGTTGACCCAGGCTCCACTACAGGAAAGGATTTTTCCCATGACCTCTTGGTTATGATATATTGGTTCATAATGAATATGGTCACCCAGTCGGCTCTCAAGGTGGAGGATACAAAGGACGAAGAGATGGCTAAGGATAAAGGAAATGACGTTCCTATCCAGGCCTTGAAGGAGCACCATGCAAAGAGTAGGGAGATTCTTAAGCAGCTCCACTGTTATAATAATCAACCCATAGTTACCTACCTTAGACATTAATTAAATAATTTTTTTCTTATTACCTAGTCTCCTGTATTCCACTCTATGCTAGTTTCCTTCTACATGACTTAGAAGTGAACACTTTCTAAAACTGAGTCACGGAGCGCTTGGGAAATGTGTTTTATTGAGAATTAAGGAAAAAGGAAAATCTAGACTAGGTGTAGGTTACTTGTTTTTCTCCCACATCATCCTCCCTCCTTTTCTCCTAATAAAAGCATGTATGAGTTGTCTTTCCATCCCTCATTATCTTTCCTACTTCACTTAGCCAATTCCTGAGCATCTTAGTGGATTTGGAAACTACTTTATGCACCTATGGGGGATTTNCATGAGTTGTCTTTCCATCCCTCATTATCTTTCCTACTTCACTTAGCCAATTCCTGAGCATCTTAGTGGATTTGGAAACTACTTTATGCACCTATGGGGGATTTGTATAGATTTAGTAAGCCTACTTTTTGACCTTTTAGAAACTACTTTATGCACCTATGGGGGATTTGTATAGATTTAGTAAGCCTAATTTTTTACCTTTTAGAATGGCATCCTTATGCATTCGAATCTCTCATGTAATTATATATTGTAGCATCCTATTCCTTCGCAAGGTTGGATATTGTACACTTACTCAATACAGATTAGTGTTATGCTCCAATTTCAGTCTCCTTTGATGTTAATTTTGTGTGTTTGATTAGAAATTTTGTGACTGTAATTGTTCTATCTCTTGAGTTCAATTTCCACATGGTATCAGATCCTTTGTATATCAATTTATCTCCTTCCATATTGCTATTGCAGGTTTGACATCTTGATTAGGAACATATTTTGCTGACTGAAGGGCACATATTCTGAGCTATGGACCAATCTCAGAAGATCATCTTGACTCCATTCAATTTCTTTGAGTGTAAAGCTAAGATGGAGAGAAAATCAAAGCCCAATGCATCTGTAGAGAAAATAAAATGGCACAACAGGAGGGATGAGGCCTATGGTATTTTGTGTCTGAGCATTTCAAGAGACCTCCTCTTCCATCTTGATGGATTGACATCACCGAACGAAGTGTGGGAGAATATTTTAGATATTTTTGGTAGGACAAATGAGATGAGAGGACATCAAATCAAGAATTATTTGATCTCCTTGAGTCCCAGTAACTTTGAATCCTTGTAACTCTATTTTTCCAAGTTTAAAGCCCTTGTTTTGCAGCAAAAACTATGTGGGATAGAAAAGAAGGAAGAGAAACTAGTTTTATCCATACTCTTGAAGCTTCACCCTGACTATTCAGTGTTATTTTCGACCTTCCATGCCACCAAGTTGACAGATCGGGGCTGGAATATGCCTAAGCTTACAGAGTTCATGGAATCCCTCACACAGGAACAAGATAAGTTTGTGATGATGGGCACCATCAAACCTTCCAAAGACCAAGATTTGGTTGTTGGAGATTAAAGGGTGGATTCAAAAGGAAAGAAAAAATCTAAAAATCCACCTGAGCAAAAGAGAGACAAGAACAAGTCTCAAGAGGAGCCCCAAGGTTCCAAGAAGAAATTCCAAAAGAAGAAGAACAAAGGAGAAATGAACAAGTGCGCATACTGCAGTAAGGGATATCATCCTGAGAGCTCTTGTATGAAGAAGAAAATTGACATGTTGACCCAACTCCTGGAGAAGAATAACATCTCCCTTCATGATTTCTCAAAGAAGAGGGAAGGAGGATCAAATTCAGAGGATAGAGAGAGAGTGCATTCCTTGGTTGCTGGAATATCAAGCTCACCTAGCTTCATCATATACTATGGAGCTTCTAGACATATGGTTTCAACAAAAGAGGCATTTTCCTCTCTTGACATGTCAAAAGGTCCACCAATAGTTTTGGTAGATGACTCTCTTACTGACAGTTTGGGGAAAGGAAGGATTAATATTGACCATGGTAAGTTCAATAATGTGTTGTATGTTCTAGGTCTTGCCTCTAATCTCTTGTCAGTGTATCATATGACTCACACTGGGTATCCAAAGAAGGTCATCTTCTCTCCTAAGGATGTTGAAATAACTGAGATTTTGAATGGTAAAGTCATAGCAAAAGGTGTTGTTGATCACACTTTGAAGGTATACATGTTTTCCCATTTTCTACCCTACTCAAACCCCTCTACTCTTCTGATTCATGCTAATGAGGCAAGCAAGCTTTGGCAAGAAATATTTGTCCATCTTAACTACAAGTATCTTTCTGATTTGAGTGAAAAAGATATGGTCATAGGGTTACCAAAGATCAAGTTTTCCAAAGGTGTCTGTCAAGGTTGTATCCTAGGAAAACACCCAGAGCACAAATTTGAGAGAGCTAGTCATGAGAGAACCTCTGCAACTCTTGAGTTGATCCACAGTGACATTGCTGGTCCATTTCCACATATGTACATGATTCAAGCCAAATATGCATTGGCCTTCATAGATAACGTTTCTAGATATTGTTGGGTTTACTTCCTAAAGCATAAGTCTAAAGTTTTTTACCTTTTCAAAGACTTTAACGCCTTGGTTGAAAACCAGTCTAGGAGGAAAATCAAGATCCAAAGGTCTAAAAATGGTGGTGAGTATGTCAAGTCTCAGTTCATTCATTATTGTAAAGATTCAGTTATTCAGATGTAGCATTCAATCCCTTACACGCCACAGCAAAATGGTGTTGCTGAGAGAAAGAACAGGTCACTAAAGGAGATGGCAACCTGCATGATGGAGGATAATATTTTTCCACCAAAGTTTTGGGCCGAGGCTATAAAATGTGCATCCTACATCCAGAATAGGGTTCCTCATAAGAATATTTATGGTATGAATCCTTTCAAAGCTTGGAGTGGGCACAAGCCATATTTTACCCATTTCAGGATTTTTGGCTCGAACGCTTGGGCTAGAATTCCAAATGAAAAGAGAAAGGATTTGCAGTCCCAAAGCCAACTTGGAGTGGGCACAAGCCAGATTTTACCCATTTCAGGATTTTTGGCTCGAACGCTTGGGCTAGAATTCCAAATGAAAAGAGAAAGGATTTGCAGTCCCAAAGCCAAGAGTTCCTATTTGTTGGGTATTCTAAAGATTCAAAAGGGTAAAATTTGATCAACTTTATCACTAACAAATCTTTCATTGAAAGAATTGTTTAGTTCCAAGAAGAGCCTTTAGTAGCAGTTGAAGTTGGAGAGTCTTCTTCACCACCAAATCCATTGATTGTAAGTGGAGAGACTAATGAGTTTGATGATTCTGATATGTCTGATAATGATGATTTGATTGCAGATCCTGATATTCCTACAAGACCAAAATGGGCAGCAAATACCATTCATGCAGCTGGCAAACTAGCTGGAAATCCTAGTGACACTCGGAGGACTAGATCTCAGTTTGAGAGTGCCCTTTGTATGAAAGATCCCTTATTTGCTGAGAAGTGATATATAATGGTTAAATAATATCCAAATACATATGAATATGCAGCACATTATCTAATATGGCAAATACCATGAAAGAAGAATTCATCTCGGTCCAGAAGAACAACACTTGGGAACTGGTTGATCTTCCCCCAGGGAGGAAGCTAGATCAATGTAAGTGGGTTTTCAAGACTATGTTTGCTGCTAATGGTTCACCTTTGAAATATAAGGCAATATTGGTAGCCAAGGGATACTCACAAGTACATTGTATTGACTACAATGAAACCTTTGCACCCGTGGCAAATATGGACTCCATAAGGCTAGATTTTGCCATTGCAACTTCGAAGCAATGGGAGTTACATCACATGGATGTGNTTTATTGACTACAATGAAACCTTTGCACCCGTGGCAAATATGGACTCCATAAGGCTAGATTTTGCCATTGCAACTTCGAAGCAATGGGAGTTACATCACATGGATGTGAAGTGTGATTTCCTAAATGGAGATCTCACTAAAAATATTTACATGTAGCAATATGAAGGGGTTTTTTCTAATCCATATTTAGTGTGCATATTAAAGAAATCAGTGTATGGGCTCAAGAAAGCCCCTAGGGCTTGGTATGCCAAAATTGATGGCTTTTTGCTGTCATTGAGTTTTGTTCGATGCAAGTCTGGTCATAATGTTAATGTGAAGCTGATTATTGGTTATTTCATGATTATTTTCTTGTATGTGGATGACCTTCCAATTATAGTAATTTCAAAGAAAGAGATTGCCTCCTTGAAAGATGCAATGAACCATGCATTTTGTATGACAGATTTGGGATTGTTGAGCCAATTCTTGGGTCTCGGAATTTCCCAAACCCAACATGGAACAAAAGTACATCATTCCAAGTATGCCTTATATTTTCTGAACAAGTTCAATATAAAATATTGCAAGCCAAGAAAGACTCCCTTCCTTTCAGGAGTTAAGCTTGAAGAAGCAGGTTCCTCTCCTATGGTAAATAACACACTGTATAGGTTGTTGAATGGGTGTTTACTTTATCTTACACACACTCGACCTGGTATATATTATGTAGTTAGTGTGGCTTCAAGATACATGAATCAGCCTCATGAGATCCACTGGAGGGCAGCCAAAAGGATCCTTAACTTTGTTCAAGGAACAAGAAATCATGGGATCTTCTACAAAGAAAAATTTGATCTTGATTTGATTGGGTTTACTGACAGTGATCGGGAAAGTGAAAACACAAATCCAAAGTCAACATCGGTATATGTGTTCATGCTTGTAGAAGGAACAATTAGTTGGTCAAGCAAGAAGTAGAGTTCCATACCACTCTCATCTACAGAAGCAGAGTATAGAGGAGTTGTAAATGCAGCAACTCAATGTTTGTGGTTGCAGGGAATACTTGGAGAATGTGATTTCGAATCAAATTTTTCAACTATTATCTATTGTGATAATCAAAGAACCATTAGAATCTTCAGTGATCCAGTTGAGATAAAGTGAAACAAACACATTGAGATCCATATGCACTACATCAGATAGCTTGTGCACGATGGAACCATTCATCTACTCTTTTGTGCATCTTCAAAACAAGTAGCAGACATATTCACCAAAGTTTTTTGTGAGAAGACACTAAGCAATATTAAATCACTGCTGGGGATTTCTGATCATGGTGTGAAGCATGATTGATGACAATATTTCCAATTTTTTTCTTTCTTGTCCATGTTTAAAGGAGGATTTTCCCACTGAGTTTTTGCCTCTTTCCTTGGTTGTATGGACAAGCAGTATGTAAAGGGTGACTAAGCCTTGTTGCTAGGACCTATATTTTTCTGATATTTACTCATAAATTCAGGCTTAAGGGGGGTTGTAATAATAATCAACCCACAGTTACCTACCTTAGACATTGATTAAATCATTTTTTGTCTTATTACCTAGTCTCCTAGATTCCACTCTATGCTAGTTTTCTTCTACATGACTTAGAGGTCAACACTTGCTAAAAATGAGTCATGGAGTGTTTGGGAAACCTACTGGAAATCATATGTAGCATGTCTTCTTTATTCCAAATCCTCCAAATTGCATATCTTCTTTTTCTGAAAAGTTGCATGTTTTATTGATAATTAAGGCAAAAGGAAAAGCTAGACTAGGTGTAGTTAACTTGTTCTTTTACCACATCATCCTCCCTCATTTTCTCCTAATAAAAGAATGTATGAGTTGTATTTCCATCCCTAATTATATTTCCTACTTGAATTAGCCAATTAATGAGCATCTTAGTGGATTTGGAAACTGCTTTATGCACCTATGGGGGATTTGACTAGATTTAGTAAGCCTACTTTTTGACCTTTTCAAATGGAATCCTTATGCATTTAAATATATCATGTAATTATATATTTCAGCAGCCTATTACTTCAATAGTTTTTATATTGTACACTTATTCAATATAGATTAGTGTTATGCTCCAATTTCAGTCTCCTTTGATGTTAATTTTGCATGTTTGATTAGCAATTTTGTGAGTGTAAT
>LPNX010613361.1:231691-278998 GCA_001517045.1 Pseudotsuga menziesii
TTATCATGGAACACTGGGTTCTCTGACAACTTTACACAACTCTGGTTGTCAGAATATATACAAGTAGCATCCAAATGAAGATTAAATAAATTAGATAGTAGCTTCCTCAGCCACACTAACTCAAAACTAGTCAAACAAGTTGCAACATACTCTACTTTGTTTGTACTCAGTGCCACATAGGACTGCTTCCTGCTAAACCAAGAGATCACACTTGATCCCATACTGAAACATCACCTTGAAGTTCTCTTCCTATCGATGGAATTGCCTTCCCAATACGAATCAACATAACCTTCCAGGTTAATCTTCTGATTCGCCTTATACTGGAGCCCATAATCAACTTGTTGCGGATGCAACAATTTCCCAAAATTCTAAAAATTTAAGGACCCTCCTTTTATCTTGTTTTTCTCAGCTTGTTGAGTTTGCTTTATTTTGTTGTTGTTTGTTTGAAGGAATATCTTTATGCAAATGTTGTTAATGCTATATATGGCTTACTTTGAGTTCTTACCTCGCCATCAGAAGTTTTTGAGACTATGGATCAGAAATGAATTTAACTGCGTGCCCGCTGTTGTGAAGATGCAATTGAGAGACGGTTCGATCCAAGGTATACCACCTCTGATGCGCTTTACTTTTATTTTCTCATCATTGGAATTTTATTGGAATACCATCGAAACGTTTTGTCTCTATAGTTTCCATCGTCATGGATGATGTATTGCAAGCCCCCGATGGTTGTATTAACCTCTTCTGATCCCCGCCATTTTGATTCGCAAATCCTTAGTCTTTTAACTTCCGTCGTTGCTGCTCTAGAAAGCACTATTCTTTCGATATAGTTTGATTTATGTTTTTCTCTTGGCCGAAATTTTTCACTTAAGCCATGTTTATTTTACCTCTGATTATGATTGGTCTCCGGAACTCGGTGTATTTATGGTTTCCGCTATTGCAACTCTTCAACCAACTATTGGTCCGAGGTCTTAGTCTAGAACTCTGATGCGAAGTTTTATTTGTTTCTCTTGCTGATTCCACTACGAATCTCATACTTGTTTCATCATCCACTGTTGCGGATATGCTGTTGACATGATCGTCGATCCCGTAGTCGTTTTGCCGCCCGATGCTCTTATTTTTCCCTGCAATTATTTGTTTACCGGGATGTATATATTTGGGGGTTGGGGTTTTATTTTTCTATTATTATTCCTCTGAACTTGTGTCCCATGCTATCATTATCGTTCCAAGCAGAACATTGTACTCACTATTGGTACCTCATTCCTAGGTGGCTCTGCCATGGAGGTTTGTGGATATTTCTTGTCGGTGGCACAACGCATTGCTAGGTAGGCATTTATTCCCATTCTACATTTTCTGTTCAAATGGTTGAACTGTGCTTGTCTCCCTTGGTTAGTTCCCACCTCTACGGTTAATGAATACCTAGTTTTACATTTTCAGCGCTTATATAGTCTATGTAGATAGTATGGCTATCTGGTGGGGGGTTTTGTTTGCTTAATGATTAACTTCATTGACGTTATGAGTTTGCGACCCGCACCTGACTGCTTGGGAAACAAGTGCAGATGAGTGTTACGTTGTCTGCACTAGTTTCCCTAGTCTGTGTATGGTCATCCGGGGAGGGTAGTTCCATGTTAGTTGCAAGAGGAGGGCATTTTCCTATTTATTTCGAAGATTCTAAGGTTTTGGTTTCCCATTTTTTGGGTTGCTCGCATTTCTTATGGACCAGGGTCGCGGTTTTGAGTTTACACCCTGCTTAGGATGAGATTGGGAATGTGGATGATTTATCTCATAGTGCCGAGGTTGTAGTTGAGACTTTTTTCCTTAACAGGGGCAGATTTTCCTCATTTTAGTGAGGCCACGACGTTATGAGTCGATTACGCATTTTTTTAGTCCTGGGCAAGTTTTAGTTCTTTTGCAGATTTATTGTTCTGTAGGAACACTTGGTATTTAAATAATTTTTGTTTATTTTTCATAGCTGCAATCATCATTAGCCTAAACAAGGTAAATGCTCATGCAGTTTGTCTCAATTCTTTCAATATTATTTAGGAATGGCTCAACATAACCTAAAGGATTTTGTGTATGACAAGGAAATCCTTCCAAATTCGAGATGTCTCAAAGGCAGAAGAAGAAGGCTCCTATAGTGGAGGAGGAACCCGATGTTGAAATTGTCACCAAGGTTGAGTACACTTACGAACACACCAGATGCATAGTGGGTGTGGAACCTGAATATAAATGGGGGGGAATCTACAGAGTGATAACACATTGGGAGGTACGTGATACAGGTTTCGAGGAAAAAACTATATATGAAAATATAGAGAGATCTGATTTGATGAGGGTTGCTACCAGACCTGAGCTTTTCCCATGCTCAGAGGTGATTGGATGGATTCTGCCCAGGGCAGATGTAACTACCATGATTTTGGCCAACGTTGACAAACAGGGTTATGCTGCTTATAGACCTAGTTACGCATCACTATCCTACCACTTACTTGAAGCACAGGTGTACTTGACTGAAGAATGGCTAAAGAAAATTAATCTGGACCTAGTTGAGACACTGAAAAGAATGTTGGTACCTAGCAAAAGTTTCAGAACTAGGCCATCAGGGGAATATGATACCGCAACCTTAAGGACCCCCTATAGATTCATTTCCTTAATGTTGAATAGGATTATCAGGAGAGCCCACAATAAAAGTTTTAAGTTGGGGTGGGTTCCTATCATCTTCTATGTTGCAACCCAAGGTACCATTTTAAACTGGGTGAACATTGTATCAAACAGCTTCTTGGCCTGCATTGCTTTAGCATTAGGAGGCTCGTCTGAGAAGATATTAGAGTTCTATATGAGCTCTATACTAATTGATTGCATACTGTGCAACCAACCCTTCCTAAATCTAAGGTGTATTTGGGACCGAGAGAGAACACCAGTCTACTCAGCCTACAAGCCACTATGGGCACATAAGTACCACAGTCACTATAGAGAAGTGTGTGAACACTTCATTATGCAATTATATACATTGATTTTCTTAAAAGAATGCAGCGGCATGTCGGAGGAGGCATTGCAAGTTATTGAAGAATATGCAGATTTCAACTTAATGGAGGATGGACTGTATATCAGAATGTCCAGATGCTCTAGAACACCTTCACTATTGCCAAAATATGCCATTGATTATGTGGTACACAAGGAGGTAGTTAGGAAGGTCTTCTTAGATGGCATAGGGAGTTTTTTATTTGAACATAAGAAGGCAACTTATCCTCCCTTACCATTCAGGTTGGCAAACTATAAGTTCACAAGAGTCAAGAAAGCCGATGAATTTGTAGAAGAATTGGGGAAATTCCATTACGGGGAAATAAATTTCCACAGGAATGATTCCCAGAATAAAATGGCGGAGCACTGCAGGGAAGCAAATGTACATTTTGAGTATACAAGCCACTGGGATAAAGACGAATCAATTTTTCAAAATGCAGAAAACATAATTGCATTAAGAAGAATATTTAAAAAGAAAATCACCACTAAAGGCAGGAAAGGACAAGATAAGCAGAAAAAGGCAGAGGAAGAGGAACCTAGAAAAAGATATGAAGATGCTAGGAAACTAGCATAGGAGGTCTAAAGGTGGCTAAAAGGTGAGGAGGAAGAAAAGAGAAAAGTTGAAAAAGAGGCAGCTAGAAAGGAAGAAGAAGCTGTCAGGATTGAAGAAGAAGAAGAAGGGAAAAGGAAAATGGATGAGGAACTTAGGAAGCAGGAAGCAAAAAGATTAAAACTGACAAAGCAACAAGCTTCCGATCCTGTAGGCATTCAAGTTCAAGATGTGGGTAATGCTAATTTTCAATATCCTAAGGCAGCTGCTAGAAGCACATTAGGGCAGGCTGTTGTGCCTACCCTAAGGATGATCCCTTTTGAACAGAAGAAAGGGGAAGAGGTGCCGGACTTCAACGCTATTTTTTACGACAAGGAAACAAAAAGAATTGTGAAGAGGACCAAGAGGAAGGTCAATACTGGGGGCCACTCATGGAAAATGATAAATGACACAACAATGGTCTATGGGAAAGACAAGGACCCAATATTCACTATTAGGGCTTGAGCAGCATTGATCCATGCTTCTGAGGACAATGTGGATCCGATAACGATTGATCTTGAACAGTCAAATAAATCTGCTGCCCAACTAAAAGATACCCTAAGAAGGGAGAGAGAGGAAAGTAGTAGATTGAAAAGAATGTTTGAAGACATGCAACATGAAATAAATTCTTCAAAATCCGAGCTCCCGTTCCTCCAAGTATAAAAGAGATATTTGGAGGTTGCCCAGGAAAATATAGAAAAACTGCAGTAGAAATGTCAAGGGCTAAGGATTGGAAAGGATGAGTTGAAAACGATATGTGAAAGCCATCATACAGAAAAGGATCAGTTGCTTAATAAGATAGGGGAGTTGGAGTTACAGAAAACTTCCTTGGAGTATTCAGAGAGGCAATCTCAGGAGCAGATAGCAGAGCTTAAAGAACAAGCTACTTCATTAGTAGCATCTCTAGAAGAAGCCAGAGAATAGCAAGCTAACCCTCAGCCTTTCAAGGAGCATGTTTTAGCGCAAAGGAGCAAGATGCACCAGCTGCAAGTATCCATAGAAGAAGAGAGGTGCAAGATCTTGCAGGTAGACAATAGACTAGAATAAATTTTGGAAACTTCTTCATATTTTGTGGAAAGATCGCAGAACATTTTAGAAGTCCTGACGGGAAGGATGGATAGATTAGAGGCCAATCAAAAAACCCCTACGGACCTGCTAGCAAAAGATCAACAAGGCCTGTGACAAGACTATGATTTATTGGAGTTTTCCATAAACACAGCCAAAAAATTCAAGAAGGATATAAAGAAGACAAAGTGAACTTGCACAGAGTTCTATAGGAGGCTTTTGATTACTTACAATCATTGCCAGGTTGTTTCTGAACAGAGGATGGACACCTTTCTAGAACACAACCTATTTTTGGAGATGTTGAAAAGAAGATATTAGGAAGATGAACAAAGGATTCATCACATCAAATCCCTAGATGAGCAGACCCTTAGAAATGAGGTAGCTCATTCCGCGGTTAGTGTACAGTTGCTAGAGGACCAAAATCATCTCAGCTTAGCCAGGATCGAAGTAATAAAAAATCAGGCCGCTAAATTTGAAATCAATATTTGTTTTTTAGAACCTTCTGAGTTCGAAAACATTGACTCAGATGCTTCAGCATGGAATAAGTTCTTGAATATTCAAGCGGGGCCCTCCTCATAAATGCTTTATTTTTTTGTTTTTATTGTAATATATTGTAAATTCTATAAGCACTTAATGTAAGAAAGTGTGGGAGGTGAAGAGTTGGGGAAGCCCAAGAGTCATTTGTGGGAAGCCCAACAGTTTTTATTTTGTATAGATATAGAGGAATTAGATGGGAAAAGGGATTTTTCCCGAAGAAACTTGTGAACTACTTGCTTTAAGAGGAACTACTTAGTTTTGCAATAATAAAATTACAATTTTGCCTGTTGTAGAAAGTGCTATGTGGAATGTTCAAATGTGATGAAATGAACAATGTTGAAGGGTAACTACTTCGTTTTCAACTATGTTTCATTAACTGTGAGAGTGTTCTAACTTTCTGAACCTATGTTCTTATTTGAATGTTCTCTGGTTTATTCTGTGATAATTTCCACTAGAGTAATGAATGTTTTAACAGATGACGAGCTATCTTGTTGTGCATATCTTTATTCTTGTTTATGTGTTTTGATTACAAGAACAGCTATCTGTGATTCATCTTAACATATGAACAGTATTACATTACTCCTGAATTAATAATCTTGCTCCCTAGGGACAACTTAGTTAGTATTGTTTTTCCAGTTGTGTTTGATTTAGATGTGAGAGAGTCTAAGATGAGAGGTAAGAACATGTGCATCAAATTGTGACCACTCCTTGCATTCTTCATCAATATGCATCTTATATAGGAACTTGCATATCATACTTAAAGTAAAAATACAAAAATATACATGGTGGATCGGGCCGCAACCAGTAAAACCCTTTGTTTTTGTTACTTGACCTATGGTAGCTGGACTGCAAACCGAACAGACTCCCTACACCAAACAGTCACAGGCTAGTTGGGAACATTGAATGGGGAGAATCCCTTGCTACTGTTGCCTGCAAATTTCTAGTCCTCAACAGTTTCTGGAATTAGAAGGAGGGCCACCAGTGCATGGTTGGTCGGGAAAATCCATTTCCTCGAAACTACTCCACCAATGATAGTTTTGAAAGCAGTTTATTTCTTGATCCAAATACTGAAGAGAATAGAGAATATTTCTTTTCTATGGACAAACAGGTAGTCAATGATCTGAGAAGACACACATGGGCCTATTTAAAGAGTATTGGAGGATTACCCATTATCCCTAATTTACCCTGAAGAGAATAAAAGAAGAAAGATTGTCCCATGTTGGGAAATTCAGTGTTGGTCGGAGATTTGGAAGAGTTAGTAGAAGTAGCATTACAGGAAGTTTTTCAACCTTTGAATCAAGTAGGCCCAAACACACCTTATTGTTCTCCTATACATACTCCTATTCCTTCACCTCCTTACCCTCCACCCAGACTCATGGCAGGTGTAAATGTGAATCAGCCACTTAACCCACCAAATCCACCACCAGCTTGGAAAGCCAGATCACCCTTGAACTTAACTCCTCCATTGCATAACTTACCTCAATATTTTGAGAAGATGTTGCCTAAGTTTGATACAAATGAGAAGGTTGTATTAGATGACCATTTGCAAATTTTCTATTTTGCAATAGAAGGATTAAGGGCTGGGGAACATGAGGATGTAGTTTGTAGACTTTTTCAACACACCCTTAAAAGAGAAGAAACATCATGGTACTTTGGTTTTCTTGCAAACTCTATCCCAGACTGCGATACCTTTGAAAGGATTTATAGAAGTAAGTATGCAGCTGAAAATATGCATGCAACACTAATGAAAGGTTTAGGTGCTTTAAAAAAAGAAAGGAAAGAAAAGGTACACAATTTTACTCAAAGATTTTATGCTTACCTTAAGAACTTCTCTGCAACTGATAAGCCCTCAGACAAAGTTTTGATTGAGTATTATACCTCAGTTTTAGGTCCTGACTTGGCTATGTTCGCAAAATATCAAGTTAATCCTATGTTATCAAAGACTTACTAAGAAATGGAAAGAGTAGAGGCTGAAAAGGAATGTATAGAAGATTATCCTGAGCAGTCTGGAGAAGAAAATTCCAGCAAGAGAGCCTTATTGTTGTCTAAACCTAAAGAGGATCAATCACATGATTTTGAGGGGATGTTAAAAATGATGCAAAATATATCCAATAGAATAATAGATCTGGAAAAAGAAAAGGAGGATCAGAAAGCATATAAGCCTTATTACAAAAAAAAGAGAGGATAACAACCAACCCAAACCTCCTCCATGCGGTTCAGCATCAATGAATTTAACAGAGGTGGGGATGGATAATTTTTGCACTTTTCACTAACAACCCCATTCTGAAAAGAATTGTCCTCATTGGATAAATTCAATGACATTGGTGATGAATCAGCAGTTGGATTCTAAATTAACCGAGGACAATGATGAAGAGGAAAAGGGTAGTAAGACCATAGAAAAGCAAGAGAATGATACCATGTTTTTATGGGATTGTGTCTCGCTTTTTTATACAGAAATAATTACTCTAAAACCTGAGAGTATACCAGCAATTCAAATCACAACAAAAGGCCTGGATTTGGTAAACAAAGACAATTCGATGATCTCAAAGATTAAGAAGTTGCAAGAGAATGTCAGGAAACAATCAAAGAAAAATGTTGATGGCAAAGTACCTGAAATCACCATTATCATCCAAGATCCAAAGAAAATCAACAAGAATGTTAATCCTATGGAAGACCAATTAGGTGTTAACAAAGAAAATACTAAAAGGCCTAAAGAACCAGAGGAAGAGATACCCACCGAAAACCAACCTATGGAGGAAGATGTCGAATCAATTGGGGAAGGGAAAGCTAGGTTTAAAACCCCACCTTTCCTTTTGACTTTGGAAATTCTGAACCATAAGGTGCATACTTATTTGGTAGATTCTGGATCATTAGTGAATGTTAGGCCACTTGTAGTCTGCAAATAATTTAATGGGCATCCAAAACCTACTTCTTTGGAAGTTACTCAACTAGACAGAACTAGTGTCAAAGTAGTTGGGGAAATGGAGAATGTTCTCATTCGTTTATCCGCAAACGAAAAGATATGTCAATTTATTGATATTGTAGTGGTAGACATACTGGATGGGTATGGACTTATTTTGTACTGATACTAGTTTGCAAGGTTAAAAGGGGTATTTTGCTTCAGATTGGTCACATTTATGGCTACCTCATAAAGGAGTCCCAAATCAAATCAAAATCTTAAGGGAACCTTACATGAAGCACACTATCACTAAGTTGGAAGAAGGAAATGAATCTACAAATTCTGTTTTGGGGAATTATCTAATGGATCTTGAACTAAGACATCATGCATCAGAAGAAGCCAACAATATGATAGACACTCTGCCCGATCTCCTTCACTATTCACGGGTTGATGGGATTGATTGTAATTCCGTAGACGTAGTTTTGGTTTCAAAAATAGCAGAATTAGATAATGGTTAGGTATTTCACATCTGCAATTGAGCCTAGCCCCTTGACTCATAAGTTGGTACATCTATAGGGGTGGGAAGAGAACTGGTCAGGTAGTGGTTGGTTCTCAAAATTTTACTTTGATTTTTGTTTTTGATAACCTTTTACATAAATAATTGGATGCACTTTTCACTTTGATTTGTTGCTGTTGTTTCTAGTTATTTTTTGGTTTGTTTTTAAATAAAAGAGGCAAACTTTTGGTTGCATGGAAATCGTCGAGGTTCTTGATTAACTGAAATATTTGGGATAAGACTGTGCATTCTTGGTTGAAATGATAGAATTTCTTCTAGTAAGTATTTTTCCTAAATGGCTATATGCTCATTGAGGTCCCACTTAACCCTTGAAGATAACTCAGAATCAAAAGGTCTGGAATAATATTTCAAGGCTCCATCCATTTCACATCTAAAAATTTCCTAGGGGGTAATAGCAAAGGACCCACGGAAAGGAAGCAAGGTAAATAGATTATTATATATAAATGATCCCATGCCATGATTTTAAAAGCCTAAAGGCTATTAAGAGTCAAAACTCCTAAAAGAAGCAATACATATCAAAACAAAGCATAAAAAATGTGAATACCAATTTGCCAAAAGTTCTTCTCTGTCCGTGAGATGAAAATTAAATACGTCTCTCACACAAAAGGACACTATGGATAGAAGAGCCTGAATAAAATTCAGAAAGGCAGGCATATGGAGGACTCAAAAGAACAAAAAGTTCAAATGGCACAAAAGTGCAATTGACATGGGAATGAGGAACAAATGAATATTTATGTTTACCATATGTTACATTCCTGTGGTGTCCAAGCTAGAAAATACCCAAAGATAGAGGTAAAATAAAACTCACCTACTAAGCCTCAAAAGAGTTATCCGGAGATTGAATATTTTGGTGTTCCCATTTCCAAAACTGGACTGTCATCAATGATTTAAATGCATGTGTTTTCCATTTAAGGAATACAAGTATCTAGAAGAATTCAACTTATGGGTTTAATGATTAAATAGTCTTCTACTAGGAGAAATGTTGATTCAGAAATATGGGGTTCACTAGGTAGTCGCCAATTGTTGCAGCTGCAACAATTTCCCAAAATTTTAAAATTTTTGGGACCCTCCTTTTATCTCGTTTTTCTCAGCTTGTTGAGTTTGCTTGAGTTTGCTGTTATTTGTTGAAGGAATATATTTATGCAAATGTTGTTAATGCTATCTATGGCTTACTTTGAGTTCTTACCTCACCATCGGAAGTTGTCGATACTATGGATCGGAAATGAAGTTAACTGCGTGGCAGCCGTTGCGGATATGCAGTTAAGAGACAGTCCAATCCAAGGTATACCGCCTCCGATGCACTTTAATTTTACTTTCTCATCATTGGCAGCTTTATTGGAATATTGTTGGAACATTTTATCTCTACAGTTTTCGCCATCGGGGATGATGTATTGAGAGCCCCCGATGGTTGTATTAACCTCTTCCAATCCCCACCATTTTGATTCGCAAATCCTTAGTATTTTAACTTCCGTTGTTGCGGCTCTAAAAAGCACTATTCTTCCGATGTAGTTTGATTTATGTTTTCCGCTTGGCTGATATTTTTCGCTTAAGCCATGTTTATTTTACCTCCGATTTTGACTGGTGCACGGAACTCGATGTCTTTATGGTTTCCACGGTTGTGGCTCTTCAACCAACTATTTGTTCGAGGTCTTAGTCTAGTGAACTCCGATGCGAAGTTTTATTTGTTTCTCTTGCCGATGCCACTGCAGATCTCATAGTCGTTTCATCATCCGCTGTTGCATAGATCCTGCTAACATGATCGTCGATCCCGTAGTTGTTTTGCCGCCCGATGGTCTTATTTTTCCCGCCAATTATTTCTTTACCGGGATGTATATATTTGGGAGTTGCCCGGTTTTATTTTTCTATTCTTATTCCTACAAACTTGTGGAATGCCCTCTCGTTATCGTTTCGAGCAGAACATCGTACTCACTATCGGTACCTCATTCCTAGGTGGCTCTGCCGTGGAGGTTTGCAAATTTTTCTCGATGGTTGCACAGCGCATTGCCAACTAGGCCTTTATTACTATTCTACCTTATTTGTTCGAAAGGTTGAACTGAGTTTGACGCCCTTGGTTAGTTCCCACCTCTACGGTTAAAGAATACATAGTTTTACATTTTTAGCGCTTATATAGTCTATGTAGACGGTATGGCTGTCCAGTGGGGTGTTTTGTTTGCTTAATGATTAAATTCACTATCGTTATGAGTTTGCGACCCGCACCTGACTGCTTGGGAAACTAGTGAAGATGGGCATTACGCTGTCTGCACCAGTTTCCCCCAGTCTGTGTATGGCCATCTGGGAAAGGTAGTTCCATGTTAGTTGCAAGAGGAGGGCGTTTTCCTGTTTATTTCAAAGATTTCGAGGTTTTGGTTTCCCAGTCTTTGGGTCACTTGCATTTCTTGTGGACCTGGGTCGCGGTTTTGAGGTTACATCCCGCTTAGGATGAGATTGGGAATGTGGATGATTTATCTCATAGTGTCGAGGTTGTAGTTGAGAATGTTTTCCTTAATGGGGGGGATTTTCCTCATTTTAGTGAGGCCATGATGTTATGAGTCGATTACACATTTTTTCAGTCCTGGGAAGGTTTTAGTTCTTTTACAGATTCATTGTTGTGCAGGAACACTTGGTATTTAAATATTGTTTGTTTATTTTTCATAGCTGCAATCATGATTAGCCTAAACGAGGTAAATGCTGATGCAGTTTATCTCCATTCTTTGAATATTATTTAGGAATATCTCAACAGAACCTAAAGGATTTTGTGTATGACAGGGAAATCCTTCCAAATTAGAGATGTCTAAAAGGCAGAAGAAGAAGGCTCCTATTGTGGAGGAGGAACCCGGTGTTGAAATTATCACCAAGGTTGAGTACACTTACGAAGACAGCAGATGCATAGTGGGTGTGGAACCTGAATATAAATGAGGGGAAATCTACAGACTGATAACACATCAGGAGGTACCTGATACAGGTTTCGAGGAAGAAACTATATATATGCAAATATAAAGAGATCTGCTTTGATGAGGGTTGTTACCAGACCTGAGCTTTTCCCATGCTCAGAGGTGATTGGATGGATTCTTCCCAGGGTAGATGTAACTAGCATGATTTTGGCCAACATTGACAAAAATGGTTATGTTGCTTATAGCCCTGGTTACATATCACTGTCCTACCACTTACAGGAAGCACAGGTGTACTTGACTTAAGACTGTCTAAAGAAAATTAATCTAGACCTAGTTGAGGCACTGAAAAGAATGTTGGTGTCTGGAAAAAGTTTAAGAACTAGGCCATTAGGGGAATATGATACTGCCACCTTAGAGACCCCCTATATATTCATTACCTTAATGTTGAAAAGTATTTTCGGGAGAGCCCACAGTAAAAGTTTTAAGTTGGGGTGGGTTCCTATCATCTTCTATGTTGCAACCCAAGGTATCGTTTTCAACTGGGTGAACATTGTATCAAACATCCTCTTAGCCTGCATTGCTTCAGCATTAGGAGGGGTGTCCCAGAAGATATAAAAGTTCTATATGAGCTCTATACTAATTGATTGCATACTGTGTAACCAACCCTTCCTAAATATGAGGTTTATTTGGGACCAAGAGAGAACACTAGTCTACTCAGCCTACAAGCCACTGTGGGAACATAAGTACCGCAGTCACTATAGAGAAGTGTGTGAACACTTCATTGTGCCATTATATACATTGATTTTCATAAAAGAATGCAACTGCATGTCATAGTAAGCATTGCAGGTTATTGAATAATATGCGGGTTACTACTTAACAGAAGATGGACGGTATATCAAAATGTATGGATGCTCCAGAGCACCTTCACTACTGCAAAAATATGCCACTGATTATGTGGTACACAAGGAGGAAGTTAGGCAGGTCTTCTTAGATGGCATAGGGAGTTTTTTATTTGAACATAGGAAGGAAACTTATCCTCCCTTACCATTTAGGTTGGGAAGCTATAAGTTCACAAGAGTCAAGAAAGCCGATGAATTTGTAGAACAATTGGGGAAATAAATTTCCACGGGAATGATTCCTGGAATAAAGTGGCAGAGCACTGCAAGGAAGAAAATGTACATTTTGAGTATACAAGCCACTAGGATAAAGACGAATCAATTTTTTGAAATGGATAAAACATAACTGCATTAAGAATAAGATTTAAAAAGAAAATCACCACTAAAGGCGGGAAAGGAAAAGATAAGTAGAAAAAAACAAAGGAAGAGGAAGCTAGAAAAAGAGATGAAGATGCTAGGAGACTAGCACAGGAAGCCTAAAGGTGGCTTAAAGGTGAGGAGGAAGAGAGAAAAAATCTAAACAACAGGCAGCTAGAAAGGCAGAAGAAGCTGCCAGGATTGAAGAAGAAGAAAGGAAAAGGAAAATGGATGAGGAACTTAGGAAGTAGGAAGCAGAAAGATTAAAACTGACAGAGCAACAAGCTCCCGATCCTGTAGACATTCAGGTTCAGGATGTGGGTAATCCTAATGTTTAAGATCTTGAGGTAGCTGCTAGCAGCACATTAGGACAGGCTATTGTGCCTACCCTAAGGATGATCCCTTTTGAATAGAAGAAAGGGGAAGAGGTGACAGACTTCAACACTATTTTTTATGACAGGGAAACAAAAATAATTGCGAAGAGGACCGAGAGGAAGGTTGAGACTGGGGGGCAGTTGGGGAAAATGATAAATTACACCACAATGGTGTATGGGATAGACAAGGACCCAAGATTCACTATTAGGGCTAGAGCAACATTGATCCATGCCCTTGAGGACAATGTGGATCGGATAATGACTGGTCTTGAACAGTTAAAGAAATATGTTGCCCAACTAAAAGACACCCTAAGAAGGGAGAGAGAGGAAAGTAGTAGATTGAAAAGAAATTTTGAAGACATACAACATGAAATAAAGTCTTCAAAAGCTAAGCTCCAGTTCCTCCAAGTAGAGAAGAGATCTCTAGAGGTTGCCCAGGAAAATCTAGAAAAACTGCAGCAGGAATGTCATGGGCTAAGGACTGAAAAGCATGAATTGAAAATGATATGTGAAATCCTTCATACAGAAAAGGATTAGCTGCTCAGTAAGATAGGGGAGTTGGAGTTACAGAAAGCTGCCTTAGAGGAGTTAGAGAGGAAATCTTAGGAGCAGAAAACAGAGCTTAAAGAACAAGTTGCTTCATTAGTAGCAGCTCTAGAAGAATCCAGAGAACAACAAGCTAACTTTCAGCCTTTCAAGGATCATGTTTTAGTGCAAAGGAGCAAGATGCACTAGCTGCAAGTATCCATAGAAGAAGAGAGGTACAAGATCTTGCAGGTAGACAATATACTGGAAGAAATTTTGGAAACTTCTTCATATTTTGTGGACAGATCACAGGACATTTTAGAAGTCTTGATGGGAAGGATGGCTAGATTAGAGGCCAATGAGGAAACCCCTATGGACCTTCCAGCAAAAGATCAACAAGGCCTAAGACAAGACTATGATTTATTGGATTTTTCCATAAACACAGCCAAAGAATTCAAGAAGGCTATAAAGAAGACAAAGAGATCTTGTACATATTTCAATAGGAGGATTTTCATTACTTACAATCATTGCCAGGCTGCTGCTGAACAGAGGATGGACACCTTTCCAGACAACAACCTGTTTTTGGAGATGTTTCAAAGAAGATATTAGGAAGATGAACAAAGGATTCAACACATCAAAGCACTAGACGAGCAGACCTTGAGAAATGAGGTAGCTCATTCCACGGTTAGTGTACAGTTGCTAGAGGATCAACTTCGCTTGAGCTCAGCTAGGATTGAAGTAATAAGAAATCAGGCCGCTAAATTTGAAATCAATATTCATTTTTTAGAACCTTCTGAGTTCGAAAACATTGCCTCGGATGCTTTAGCATGGAAGAAGTTCTTGAACAGTCAAGCAGGGCCCTCCTCATAAGTGCTTTATTTGTTTGTTTTTATTGTAATATATTGTAAATTCTATAAGGACTTAATGTAAGAAAGTGTGGGAGGTGAAGCGTTGGGGAAGCCGAAAAGTCATTTGTGGGCAGCCCAGCATTTTTGATTTTGTATAAATATAGATTAATTATATAGGAAAATGGATTTTTCTTGGAGAAACTTGTGAACTACTTGTTGTAAGAGGAACCACTTCGTTTTGCAATAATAAAATTACATTTTTTCCTGTTGGAGAAAGTGTTGTGTGGAATGTTCAAATGTGATGAAATGAACAATGTTGAAGGAGAACTACTTCGTTTTCAGTTGTGTTTCATTAACTGTTAGAGCATTCTAACTTTCTGAACCTATGTTCTTATTTGAATGTTCTCTGGCTTATTCTGTGATAATTTCCACTATGAGTAATGAATGTTTTAACAGATGACGAGCTATCTTGTTGTGCATATATTTATTCATGTTTATGTGTTTTTATTCTAAGAACAGCTATCTGTGATTTATCTTAACATATGAACACTGTTACATTACTCATGAATTAATAATCTTTCTCCCTAGGGACAGCTTAGTTAGTATTATTTTTCCAGTTGTGTGTGATTTAGATGTGAGAAGATCTAAGATGAGAAGTAAGAACCTGTGCATCACATTGTGACCACTCCTCACATTCTTCATCAATATGCATCTTAGATATGAATTTGCATATCATACTTAAAGTAAAAATACAAAAATATACATGGTGGACCGAGCCGCAACCAGTAAATCCCTTTGTTTTTGTTACTTGACCTAGTGTAACCATACTGTAAACCGGACAGATGCCCTACACCAAATAGTGATGGGATAGTTGTGAACGTTTACTGGGGAGAATCCCTTGCTGCTATTGCCTGCAAATTTCCAGGCTTGAACACAACTGTATCCTTCAGGTACCTCAGAATATTCTTTGCAGCAATCAGGTGAACATGTCTATGATCTGTCAGGAACTGGATCAATGTGTTCACAGCAAACAAAATATTTGGTCTTGTATTCGTCAGTTACAGCAAGGACCCAATCATTTGACGATACATTGTAGCATTAACCGTCTCTGATGAAGCATCACTTGATAGCTTCAGGTTCGATGCCATAGGTGTGGTCATGGACTTGCATTCCGTCATCCCGAACCTATTAAGGATCTCTACTACATACTTCCCTTATCCTAGGGTGATTCCATCTACATTCTGCCACACCTCCATGCCTAGAAAGTAGTGCGTCATACCCAAGTCCTTCATCTCAAACTCAATAGCAAGCTTACTCTTCGTATCAGCAATCAACCCATCCACACCTGTTACAAACAAATCATCTACATACAGTAGGAGTATCACTGGGTTCCCTTCTTCAACCTTTAGTAAAGGTTGGAATCTCCTTTACTCTTGGTAAAGCCCAAACTAGATAGGAAGCTGTCAATTCTATCGTACCATGTCCTAGGTGCTTATTTCAAACCGTATAGGAATTTCTTCAATTTACACACATGAGTCTCCCTGTCATGTGTCTCAAAACCGAGTGGCTACTCCACATACACTTCCTCTTCTACTACACCATTCAAGAAAGTAGTCTTGAAATCCATTTGGTCTATCTTCCATTTCATCACTGCAGCCAGATCAAGTATTGATCTAATGGAAGTGTATCTGGATACAGGTGCAAAATGTTCTTCATAATCTATTCCTTCTTTATGGGAGAATACAAGAGCCCCAAATCTTTCTTTATATTTCTCTATGCTACCATCTGCAGCATGCTTGATCTTGTAGATCCATTTGGAAGTCACAACAAACTTCCCCTTTGGTCTAGGGACAACATCCCAGACATCATTATTCATGATCAACTAGTATTCCTTGATCATAACATCCTTCCATTCTTTATTCTCTGCTGCTTCTTCATAGTTGGAAGGTTCTTTATTAATGATTTCACATAACAGGGCTACATAACCAAAGCATGACCTAGTTCTTTTCCTCTCTCTCTGAATTTCTTCTAGAGCCCCATATCTTTCTATAACTTGGATAGCCTCTCGAACCGATGCAGGTTTCTTCTTGTGAGGATTATTCTCTTGTGGTGGATCTATAGGTTCCTCGGGTTCTACTATTTCTCTATCTGTATCTTTATTTTCATCGTTCATAGTAGTATCTTGAATTCTTGGTACTTTTGTTTCTTCAGAGTCTTCAATTGTTCTCTTTCTAAATTTGTTGTAAGCTGAGTCTTCATCAAATGTTACGTCTCTACTAATGTCGATCTTGTTGAATCCTAGGAAGTCTATTATGTAAGCTTTCAATCTTTCACTATATCCCACAAATATACCTTTCTTTCCAGAAGGATCTAACTTTTTCCTCTTTTCTTTTGGAATGTGTATGTACACTAGACAGCGGAATATTCTGAGATGGTTGAATTCTAGATTCTTATTGGAAAATAATTATGTAGGTGTCTTGTTCTCTAGTACTCTGTGAGGAGTACGGTTCTATACATACACCATTGTCCTGGCATCTTATGCCCATAGATGGATGCGAAGATCTTGATCATGAAGCATTTCCCTTACGGCTTCAATGATCGTTCTATTCTTCCTTTATGCAACCCCATTCTGTTGTGGATTATATGGAATGGTTAACTCCCTCTTAATCCTTGAATATCTACATAACACTTTGAATTCATTTGATGTGAATTCTCCGCCATTGGCTGATCAAAAGGTCTTGATCTTATTTTCTTTGTGGTTCTCAATCAAGGCTTTGAATTCCTTGAACTTATTGAATACTTCATCTTTGTTTTTCAAGAAGTATATCCATGTTTTCCTAGAAAAATAATCAATGAAAGAAACATAGTATACATACCATCTTAATGAACTGGATGACATTGGACCGCATACATCAGAGTGGATAATTTCCAAGATTCCTTTTTTCTTGCTCTTGCTACTTGGAAATATCTTCTCTGTGTTCTTCCCTTTTGCACATCCTTTGTAGATACCGTCATGTTTTGTCTATATTTCTGGAAGACCTTCAACATCTTTGCTTGCAATTGGTAGTGCTCTATAGTGTACATGTGCAGGCCTTCTATGCCAAAGTTCATTTGGCTCTACTGATTCATGGACCAAATCTTGTTTTTGTTGACCCTTCAACTTGTATAGTCCTCCTTCTTGTTCCCCAATTAATACTCAATCATCTATAGTCTTTCCATTTTTCCACATAAGAACTTGGCCATCTATAAATGCAACCCTTATTCCTTTTGCATCCAATGCAGATATGGAGAGGAAATTCTTCTCTAGTACTGGTACAAACAAGACATCCTTTATCTTCATAGACTTTCTAGAGTATAGCTTATAGGAGGATTCGCTGCTACCTTTTGTTGGATACTGGTGTTCATCCCCAAGTTTCACCTTTCGAGGTTACTCATGTTCAGATAATTTCACAAAGGATTCTTTGAATCTTGTCATATGTTTGGAAGCCCCACTATCTATAAGCCAATCATTGCTTCCATGTGTGGTAGTTCCCATGAGAGTGGAAATTATAACATATTCTTCATCACTTGAAAAATCATCACTTTCTTGTTTGAGTCTCTTTGTGGAAGGTTCATCATCCTCTGCAGCATGAGCATGATGTCTTCTCTTGTTTCCCTTCTTCTTGTGAGAGTCATTTATGTTCCTAGGAAAATATATAGCATAGTGTCCTCTCTTTTCATAAGTAAAACATCTAATTTTAGATAAATCTTTGTTTGGTTTTATTGAGTTACCTTTCTAGTGAGAATTCTTACCTTTGGGGTGATGAAAGTCTCTTATGTTTTTCTTGGAGTGTACTGTGAAAGCTTGATCTTCACTTGCCATATTTTCTTCTTGGGCTATTATTCGAGATTTTTCTTGTGATAACTCTTCCCACAGCATACTAAACTTGACTAGCTTATTTCTTGCACAAATTCCTTGAATGAAGGAGTCCCATGATCTAGGGACACCATTCAAGGTAGTCATCACAATTTCTGCATTCTCCACTTCTTCATCAACTGCCTCAATCTATTATTTTATCTGGGAGACCCTTGTGAAGTATTATTGTATGGTCTCTGCATTTTGTATCTTCACATTCTTGAACTGGTTCCTCAAATTTATCTTTTAATTTAAGTTCTTTTCGTCAAACAATTTGGTCAAGGCATCAAACATAGCTTTAGGTGTCTTTAGGGAGGACACATGTGGTATAAGGTGATCCTTGATTGAAATAGCAATAATCCTCTTAGGAATGACCAATTTATTTTTGTGTAAGGCCTTATCCTCATCTCCCTCTGGAACTGGAACCTCTTCAATGTGTAAGAGTCCAACCTATTTTCTTCTAGGACCAGGGAGATCCTATACTTCCAAGCTCAGAAGTTGTCATCTCCAAAACAATTTTCATCAAGGTTGGTGTGATGAGACATATTAATTGAGAACCTCAAATGGAAATATAAAATATTTAGATCTTACCAATTTGAAAAGTTGAAAATTGGATCTGGAGTTCTTCTGCAGTGTTGATTTTTTGGTTCCATGGAAAATTAGGGTTTGAATTTCTTGGAGTTCTACCCAACCAAAAAACTTGATTCTTGTCTCTAAAATTTGATTTTGAGGTGGAGAGAAATCCTATCTCTAAAATTTGATTTTGAGGTGGAGAGAAATCCTATCCTAGGCTCACTCAAAAATTATTCTTCAGTGAAAATCCCTAATTTCCCGATGGAGTAAAATGCTCAGAATCAAATTCTGCTTCGACAGAAAGATGCACCCTTCAATGGAGGTTTATCCCAGCCTCCTTTTGTTGATGGATTGTGGAGAGAGACCCAAAAATTAATAATCCCTAGATTTTGCAGCTACACAGTGTCTTCTTCTCAGGTTAGCTCTGATACCATGTTATATTTTTACACTTTTAGACAATATTATCTTAGGATCTTATCTGAGAGAATAACATGCACAGCAATCAATCACAAGAGACAAAATACAAAAGTAATTTTTTTGAGGAAATGATAAAGGATAAAACCCCACAACTTCCTTAGAGATAGAATAAGCACCAATAGCAGTAGTAAAACCCAAAGAGAGTAAGATGATCTCCGACAGCTTTTCTCTCTCTTATCCCCTCTCCTTCTCTCTCACTCATGCGCTACAACTCAGTGTGAGTGACTGTGTGATAAATAAAGAGTCTTACTCTCTATTTATACTAATTCCTGACTTGACAATAACTTACCAAGGTCAACTTCTGTAGGAGAGTGTAACAACCCTAGTGCCCTAAAACTGTGGGGACTTTACCCCTTGAACAATAAGGAGGGTTACCCTATATGACTTTACATGACTTATTTACATTATTGATTCTCCAGATAGGAACATCGAGGTATGACATGACTCAATTACATTACAAATACTTCCCGGTAAAAACATCAAGGTACAATACATAAAATATAGAAGTGAAAACATTCTAAATTCACAAATACGTCAACATATAACATCCCTATCTAGGAAATACCTTGGCTCCAGTATCATGGTTTGATATCCCACACTAGCGACTTGCCTTCCTAGAAAGATGGTATTACTCTATCTTCTTGTTGGTACGAAATTTGTCAATCATTCAAAGGTTTTTGGATCATCTGGTGAATTATTTCATGATGTTTCTCTCTTGTAGTTCTAGTGGATATCTCAATCGAGCCCCTACAATTAGTGTTCCACGGGGTATGAACATATCAAAGTAAAGTATATGCCTTATCACTCTACATATGGTTTTAGACCACACCACATATCCTAAAGCATAAATATTTCAAATATGAGTCTTATATTGTAATTATTTAAACTTATCAGAAACCAAGTATTGTTATCAACGATACATAAATTATTTGCAGATGAAAACTAGGGTTTATTCCATAACTATTTCTTACAAGAAAAAAATAATGATATATAATCTTAATACTAATATTTATGAGTGACCAAATTTAAACAATAACTTGACCTTTATTTTCATAAAGGATTTGAAGGGAGACCGGTCAACGAGAGAACTAGAGAAGATGTGAGTGCACATCTAAACTTAATGCATGCATATAGTGATCGAGAATTCCATTTGAGGGCACCCACACAATGAATAGACTCAAACTCAAGAAGATTTGTTACTACAAATTCAAGTAATGTTACAATGGTCATGAGAGAATTACTAACTCATCTTTTATGGAATGTTGAAAATGATTATTTCCCCTTGTTATTACTAGAGACATTTTCATCTCAAACCATTTTGAGAATTGATTCCACGCTAACAAGTGTTCTCAAATTTCTTCCATGCGAACAAGTATCCTGAAAATTCTTGTTAATTTATAGTGACTGGATTCCATTATGAAATCTTGACAGGTCTCTACGACTCTTGATATCGACTTCTCCATATGAGAAATTAACATTATATTTTGATCTTGTGATTTGGCCACTGGGATCAAGAATCATGTTTCTCTAACAAGTGAACATAGAACCTAAAATTTATATTTTCTCCTTCTACACATCACTATTTTACCCTTTAAATTTATCTATTTTCCTCCCTCTATATAAATATAGAAGATCTGCAAATAACTTTGTAGAGAAATAAATATACCTTTCTTTTTTTAGAGCATTCTAAGGATTCCTTAAAACTGAGAGTGATGGATGAGAAATGAAGAAGTCAAGAAACAGCATTCCACAATACTTGTACAATAAGGAGAATATCGTCAATATAGTCATAATCATAATATTAAATAAATTCACACATATAAAACATCATTTCCATCATCATCACCATGAATCCAAAATTACAACTTCACAAAGAATCCCTCATTAAATTTAAGAGATGAAAATTTTAAAAAATGTAGAAAATGTAAAATGTTTAACGTTCTAATAAAAACAACTAAAAACAAATATTAAAATAAAAAAACCATTAAATAATAAACTACAAAAAATAAAACAAAATCCTAAAAATCAAAATCAAAGTGAAAAATGAAAAAACAACAAACAAAAAAACCTCTACCCATGTATGCAGGCCCAACTACCTTCACCTTTTCCTCCGCTAATTATCTTATTTCCTCCCTAACATCCTTCCTAACATCCTTCCTAAGTTCTATGCTATAACTAATAATAAGATTCCTTGATCTTTTTATTCTCAGTTGCTCCTCCTACCTCCCAACTACTATCTTGAGTTCTGCAACATAGCTAAGAATACTCTATGTAACTGAATCGCTAGAATGAATAGTGGCTGAGAACATTATGTGCCATAACAAACATGCTAGCGCAACAAAAAGAACCCACAGTGACAAAGCATTGATAACCCATACCGATATAGATCTGAAGTGATATAGAGAAGCAATTTATTCAAATCTAAAGCAACGCTAATTGGGTAATATTTGTTGAGAATACATGCCATGTGTTTGAATTAATTTCTAACAAAATGTTGAATCTATTGGCAGGGATTTTGGGATAAGTGAGTTGCGCAACATCATAGAGGTTGCGTAAGCTCATGAAACACCGTGCAAGGAAAAGGCAGTGCAATGGGCGGAAAACAAACATTTTTTTGAATATTTTATGCATCTTTTTTGTATCGGTTGACCACATTCTATGGATTTAGGTCATTAGTGGTTAAATCAGTTAGGAGTTAGTTAGAAGTTGACCTTGAATGTGAAGGCATAAGCCTATATATAGAGTTATAATTGCAAATGTAAGATAGATACCAGTGAGAGAAGTAATACCAGAGACAGAAGTGATAGCAGAGAGCAAGTGAGAGATTGAATCTTTTGTTACCTGTATGCAACATTGTGGGTCGATATTTCTCTCGCTATGGAGAAAGAAAACTGTTATTTTGGATTTGTTGCACAGAAAGTAATATGATACGACAAATGTTGAGCTGAACCAATGTTGTATTTTGTCTCTTTCTGTCTTTATGTAATACGATGTCAATGTTCGATGATTCTATTTTATGAATGAAGAATGTGATACTGCTTCGATGAATAGATGAATGATGCAATCTGTTAGATCTATGGTTGTAATGGTAAATATGTTATTAATGATGCAATGACTGATGAATGGAACTGCTAGATATGATAGTTATGATGATAAACCATTGATACCCTGATCCTCCTCCTTACTGATGAAAACTTGGTTCCGACAACTCTCCCTTGAACATCTCAGGTGAGACCTCATCCGCTCTAAGGGTGTTGTCGAGCAGGGTAAAACTTGTTTGGGATGGTGCTCAGAGATATCGCACTAGTTGGGTGTTGACAAAACAAGAACCCCTATCGATGAGGATTTGTTGATGGGTTTTGTCCAACAAATGGTTCCGTTACCGGGACCTCATTGCAGCTGAGAGGAGGATATGTTGTGGCATCCCACAAAATTGGAGATCCAATATTAGTTCAACCTAAGACTGGGAGAATTCCCTGAAGCCAAGAATTAGAACCCAAATTTGACGAAAACCACATGGTTAGAAAGATACATTCACGATGGTCCTCACGAATGGTTTTTCTATGAGTTTCCCATCATACTCTACGAGTGGTTGGTGCAATTCACCTACAAGAAGCACAACTTCTAGGGAGGAGAGTCAATGTCCTGGACTCTCGAGATAATTCAGGAACTACAAGAGAAAGATAACAAGGCGTCATGGGTTGTCAGAGTTTGGTTGGATAGTATTCTGGAAGGATACATCACTGAGTCCACGGTTGATGCCAACAAGTCCTACAACAAAGTAGAATGGTAATTCTTCAACGGACCACAAGGTATGTTCTTGATGTCTTTGCAATTGTCAATAAAGATGTTTGTTTGTGAAAAGGGCATACTAAAGATGCACCTCAAGTAGTAAAACTCTGGTGTGTAGAGGCTGTGAACACGACGATAGAGGGGGGTGATGAATGGAAAGATAAGGGGTAGATGGGTGTAAGTTTCAATGAGACTGTGAGGGTAGCTGCGGAAGAGAGTGGTTGTACAAGGGCAAGAGCAAGGTCCCGAGTAGAGAAGAGGTAGAGGACAAGGGAAGGTCTTTCTCTGATCAGAATGCAATACCGTGAAGGAAAACCACATGGGACAAAGTGGCCCTACAACAACGAAGACGATGAGTAGACCCAGGCTACACCCATGGTAGAAGCAAGGTCAAAACCTAGTAGCAACGTGTCCAGACCTTCGTGCATTACTCCACCATTAAGAAAATATACGCAATATGTATCAACGTGTCCAACATGCCAGGCGGCATCTAGTATTATAGTAGCATGTGCAGGAAGATGGTATAGGATGGCAATAGACGATATGAAGCTACCTATGTTCCATGGAAATGACACTGATGACCCAAAATAATATTGGTTCTTATGTGAGGCAGTCTGCACTACTAGAGAGACTGCAGTTGATGATGTAAGGAAAGGCAAGTTAGCGACCACCTTCCAGGGTCGTGCGCTTGAATGGTATATGAGATTCATTCAGGTTTTGGAAGGGAACATTGCAAAGACTTTGGATGAGATTCAGAAGGGACTGCTTGAAGAATTTAAGAAACCAAAATCTGAAGCATAATACATTAAAGAGTTGAAGGAAATCAAACAATTCCTGAATGAAATGATTTGGGATTTTGATCAGAGATTTAAGATGCTGATGGAAAGGGTTAGCTTTGATATGAATGACGTCGAACACAAAGAATGGTTCATTGCAGAAATGACCCCTCATATTCAACACCCATTAATGCAGCAAAATATTGCGACACAGAGTGAGGCTCTAGAAATTGCAATGAAGATGGAGGCTTCACCTATCGAAGAAACTGTTGTCGACATGAACCAAATCTAGGCATAGCTGGTGAACCTGGCACTTCAATTGCAGGATATCAAGAAGGAGAAAGATGAACCTGAAGACTTGTCATGCACTCAATGTCATGTGTATGGACACACAAAAGATACATGTCCTTCTTTCTAGAATTATCTACCCTCAAGAACACCGAACCCTTTGAGTTGCGATGGTGTGCCATGGTGTCGCATATTTCAAGTATATGGGCATCGACATGAATATTGTACCTACATGTAGAAAATGGTTATGAAGCCAACAAGATTATATTGCACCTTCTTTCGGTCAGTTGGGCACGAGGATAAGGATTGTTGAGCTTATGATCTACTTCAAGAGTGTACATATGATTCATACTTCATGAAAGGTGAAGATCCATGCATGGTGTCACAGCCGCAGGTGATACAGCCACCACCTCAAGTCCAATATATGCCTTCACAACAGATGCAGTTTATTCTGTCGCAACCATAGATGCAGGTTGCACCACAGTCACATTTTGCGTCATGACCACAGTACACCCAGACCCTAATGGCTCTGCCCTAGCCATAGTATGTCCAAGCAGTGTACTACGTTCAGTAGCAGCTGAATCCCCCGCAGCAGCAAACGGCACAACCCCAGTATCAATAGCATGTAGCTCAATCAAAATATCATCAACGAGGAGGATTTCACAGAGGATTCAGGGGAAGGGTAGGTTTCAACTGTGGAGGAGGAAAAGGTTGTGCATCAATCCAATGTTACAAATATGGTACATTTGGCCACTTTCAAAGGAATTGTCCCCATTTTCAATGTGTATATTGTGTGGTGAATGATCATACTATTGAAAATTTCCCTTAGTTAATTGTGAGATGATAGGTTGAAAATGTTCCTTTATTACAGAATCAGAACCGATTCCAGGCCCATAATCAAATACAGAACTAGCAGAAACTGCAGAATCAAGGTCAGCCCCAAATTCCAGTACAAAATAAAAATATCAATTAGCCTATGAATCCACCGATGAACAAGAATCCACCTCTAAATCATCCTCCATTGAAAAACGAAAATCAAGGGTCGACAGTTGCGACCATTCTAGCAGAGTCGCGAATAGAGGATGTTGATATCATAATTGTTGCTCGAGGAGGCACGATGAATAGAGAATATGGACTGCGACCACAAGTGTGACTGGCTGGAAAGAAGAAAGCAGAGTTTGATATCACAACTGAGAGAGATACCTTTTTTTAAGGCTCGTGAGGCACTTGGAAGAAATTCTAGTAAGACACCAATTTTTGGCATGCCTTCTTCTTTTAATTCTTCGTTAGAAGCTGGACCGTTGTAGTAGAATGATACCTTAAAATAGTTCTTAGAGAGTTTATTATCCCTATCAAGAGATCCTGATGCTATGGTTGAGATCGAGAAGTTTTTGCATGTGGATAGAGATTTGCAGGACTCTGTGGTGAATTCTTTACAGAAGAAAAACACGGGAAAGGAAATGCGGATGAACATCCATATTTGAGACTACGAAGTCGATTTAGTTATGCTATATCTTGGAACCGATGTGAATATCCTGACAAAATAGCTATGGCAGAACATGGGGGAGCCTGAACTTGGCTGGTCCCCAATGAAGCTGAGATTGGCTAATCAGGCCAAAGTTCAACCAATCGGTTGGGTGTCAAACTTGGTTGTAGATATTGAAGGTATGAGGACTTGTGCTGACTTCGATGTAATTGAAGTTGTTGATGGAGGGGGTTACTATCCTATGTTGCTAGAGCTTGGATGGGCCAATGACAACATGGCCGTGATAAATTTTAAGAAGCAGTTGATGACATTTGAGAACCAGGATATCCAATTCATTGCACCTGTGGATCCTAATGAAGGAAGGCGATATACTGAAACTACCAAAGGTGAATTTGTTAGAGGATGGGATCATGTTTAAAATATCTCTGAGGATTACATCCATCCTACTGCCAACAAAGAACTGGGTTGGAATAGTGCTAGCTCAGTGTCCTCTGATTCTGATGATGCAGTGGAAAATTGGTGAAACCAGATGCATGAAGTATCACTCAGAAAATGTGGGCTGATCATAAACTCGCTACACCATGTCACAATTGAGTTCATTGAGTTTCCAATTTTTGAAGGACTACTGAAACTATTTCGGTTCCTCAAGCAGTTTGAAGCAAAGGTATCTGAGCCTCATCACTTGTTGGCATTAGGGGAAGCATTGAAGGCTACTCCAGCATGCTGGTGGGCAGTTCATAAGGAGACCATTCATGAATGGGAACAGTGTCAACGATTGATGACTGTGCATTTCGGAGATATGAAGGTATATCACACTAAGAGATATGATGGACATAATAGCCCTTGTAGTCATTTGAGGGAACGTTAGACGCTGTGGGCATCATGATGCAAGGATGAGTGGGTCCATGCTTTTATTCACACATTGGATGAAATGCCAAGGTCTTGGTACATATCAGCATAACTGCATAGAGAAATAACTACTTGGGAGGAAATGACTATTTTCTTTGTGCATACCTTTTGCATATGCTAATGCAGAGGTTAACAATGCATTACAGATCATTCAGGATGTAGTCTTGAAAGTTGTCCCAATCACATATTCTGTGGACCCACATGCACATTTCCACATGCAATCGATGATGGAATGCTAAAACATCTTTGGAGGGCCGAAGGATGATGATGAGTTGCACAGTATTAATATTACAGAGACCGAAAGAAGTTAGGATATCATGGCATTGGATGTGTCAACTGATCCTATGGCTCAACCACTAAATATTAAGAAATTTAACATTGGGACGTAAGAGAATCTAAAATTTGCAAATATTGGGGACTACTGGGATGAGGAGACCATGGAAAAGATCACAGATCTATTGCATGAGTTCCAAGATCTGTTCCCAACCAAATTCTCAAAAATAAAGGGGATATTGGGTGACCTAGGGGAAATGAAAATCCCATTAAAACCAGATGCAAAACCAGTGCGATAGAGGCAATATTTCTTGAATCCATGATATAAAGAACGGGTCAATGTTGAACTTAACCGGATGCTAGATGCAGGGATTATTGAGCCTATTGAAGAATCAGAATGGATAATTCCTACAATGGTCCAAGACAATAAGACTAGGGAATCTTGAATCTGTGTCGATCTAAGAAATTTGAACGATGCATGCATGCATGATCCCTTTCCAACACCATTCACGGATGCGGTTCTTAAGAGAGTAGGCGGTCAAGAAATGTACTCTTTTACAAATGGATTTTCTGGTTTTCAATAGAGAAGAATTGAAAAGGAAGACCACCACAAAACCACATGTGTTAGTGAATGGGGTTTCTTTCAATACATAGTGATGCCCTTTGGGCTGAAGAATGTACCTATGGTATTCTCTCGGGTTGTTGTCGCGGCATTTAAATATTTTATTCAGAAATTTCTGCAAGTATATATGTATGACTGGACTGTCTACGGGATGATTCAGGATCAGTTGGAAAACCTGTGTTTGATGCTGGAAAGGTGTCGGCATCATCATATTTCATTGAATTCAAAGAAGTGCATCTTCTATGTGCCATTTGGGATACTGTTGGACCATATCATTTGTAAGAAGGGGATTTTGGTGTATCCATTGAAGATTGCACTCATTTTGAGCCTTCCATCACCTACCAATATGAAGATGCTTCGCGTGACACTGGGACATATTGGGTACTATCGCAAGTTTATCCATGGTTACTCTACGATTACTGTCCCTATGGAGAAACTGTTAAAGAAGGATGTTGCATTCATATTGATCCAGGAGTGTCAAAGCAGCTTTGAGACATTGAAAGACAATATGGCTTCAACACCCATACTTGTGTTCCCTGATTGGAACATGGAGTTCCATGTCCATGTCGATGCCTCGTCTGTTGCACTAGGAGTGGTACTTGCGCAACCAGGAGAAGGATATTTGGATCACCTGATTTCCTTTGCTAGAAGGAATTTATCATATGCTGAGAAGAAATACATGACCAGAGAGAGAGAGAGAGAGAGAGAGAGAGGGATTGGATATGGTATATGCGTTGTAGAATTTCATGAATTATCTCTTGGGAGGTCACCTCAAAATGTTCACCAACCATTCGTCTTTGAAATATCTGGTTAATAAGCCTGTGTTGGGGGGGAGTATATGTCGTTGGTTACTTCTCTTTCAGGAGTTTGATTTTGAAATAATCGTGAAGCTAAGATGCCCAAATATTGGTCCTGATCATTTGTCCCACATTGAAACAGATGAAGAGCCCACCAATATTGATGATGGATTGTCGGATGCACAACTATTTGATGTTGATATCGTAGATGACCATTAATCCTTGATAATTTAGTTCTTCACAACCAGAGTTGCGCTAGAGGAAATGTCAACCAGTGAGAAGAAGCAGTTGGTCGTGAGGGCTTCGTATTTCCTGTTGATCGCTAGGAACTTATACAAACTTGGACCATATGAGATCCTATGATGGTGTGTTCTGCCTCATGAACAAGGGAAAATTCTGGCAGAAGCACATGCAGGTGTTGCGGGTAGACATTATGGAGGATGTGATATCGCGCGTAAGGTACTGCATGTTGGGCTATGGTGGCCTACTTCAAATGATGATGCTATAGACAATGCCTGGAGTTGCTATTCCTATCAATGGATCAGGAAACCATCACAGAGAGATGATATGTCGCTTGTACCGTAGTTAACTTTGAAACCTTTCGACAAATGGGCGATGGACTTTGTGGGTCCAATCAACCCACTACGAAAGTGAACCAGTGCATGATACATCATCACAACAACTAACTACCTGACAAGGTGGGTGAAGGCCACACCAGTTATGGATTGCAGCACTGTGACAACAACAAAGTTCATATTTGAAAACATTGTGACATGGTTTGAATGCCCTAAGATATTGATGAGAAACCAGGGTATTCACTTCATCAACTACACAGTAAAAGAACTGGTAAAGGAATTGTAGGTGTAGCATAAGAAAAGTACCCCATATCATCCATAAGAAAATGGAACCATAGAATCCTTTAACAAAATCTTGGAAACCGCACTGACAAAGGTATGCAATGTTAATCATGATGACTAGGATTTAAAGATTCGTGCAATTCTGTGGGCATATTGCAGCACTTGCAAGAGGATGATGGGGCAGACATCGTTTAAATTGGTATATGGGAAAGAGGAAGTCGTGCCTATGGAGTACATTATTCCTAGTTTGCTCATCACCATAGTAGATGGCATGGCCGATGCAATAACACTTGAGGAGCTAGAAGCATAGCTAGTCCAACTAGAAGAGGACCACTTCATTGGAGGATTCTAGAAGCATGTCAAGAAGAATCGATAGAAGGCGTGGAATGACCACCACATCAAAAAAAAACATTTTTCACAAGGAGATTTGGTGTTGTTATATGACAACAAGTTCATGAAGCATCCAGGTAAGTTACAAATGCACAGGTTGGGACTATATCTTGTTCATTCCATTACTTATGGGGGAGCAGTTCAATTGCAGTAGTTAGATGGAGTGGCGCTACTGAAACTCGTCAACGGTAGCCGCTTGAATCCCTATAGGACAAGGATGGAGGTGCACACTGCTTGAAGCACTGCACAATGAAAAAAAGGCGCACCAGGAGGAAGTGGCTGCGCAAATGTAGGAGTTGGTGGCCACAAGGATGGGATTAGGTCAAATCAGGAATAAATGTAGACAGTTGAGAGAAGTTAACTAGCGACGCTCGTTGAAGCAACATGCATTTATGGTTGATCTAACCGTTAGTATGCCAGGATTGCTGACAGATTCAGGTCATTAATGCAGGATTTGGTCATGATGGCTATGATGGATTTGACAATGATGAAACAAGATTAATCATTCGCTATAAGAAGGTATGGAATGCAGGATGAAGGCATCATTGTGTTCATTCGAGTTGAGCGAAGTGCAGAGTTGAGTGAAGTGGGAAGCATTATGAGCGGCATCTAGGGTGTGAGATTGGGGTGCATTCGATCGCTTGGTAAGGTTTGTTTATGCAGTATGTTGAGAAACCCTGACACTGTGGATATTTCAAGCGAGCAGGAGGCACCCATCTGTCCAACTGCCTTCATCGAAGAGATCATGAGTATGTCGATCGGATCATCTTCGATCCCCTGGGGCAAGCGGAAGGCTCAGAAACCAAGATCAACACCGCCGTAAAAGAGGCATACACACACTTCCATTAGGGTGCAAGGGGAGGGAACTATGCAGATAGGGCCATCTAGTTTGGGAGTTGTGGAGTAAATTGTATATTGTGACCAATAAAGATGAAAGAATGTTAATGATATTAATAATGTTAGTAATATTTTAATTAACTTAATTGTTGAATGAAATAGAAGGATTACTAAATCATTAAGTAAGTTTTAATGGTGTTAATTATGTTAGATAAGGTAATTATCGACTTGGTCAATAAATGCTAATTAAAGAATTAATTATAATTAAGATTCCATTGTTGAGCATGTTGAATAGTTGAATAATGATTATGATTAATTATATGGTTAATTAGGATTAATTATGATTCATTAGAATATGTTAATAAATCCATATAAATTGGGATTATTTATAAACACTTTATAATTCATTACAATTAAATATGGTGAAAATGAGTATTAATTAAAAATAAATAAATATTAATTAAGTCTTAATTATAAGATAATATGGTTAACTGTGGTGTATAGTAATTATAAATAAAGGAAATTATTATTTTATTTTTGGAAGAGAATTAGTTTGTTAATAAAATTAGTAATTGAGTATTAATTACAAATATATTTTATGAAAAAACATACAAATTAAATAGAATAAAGGAGACATTAGGATGACTAAGGTATTGTTTAAGTATGTTGTTGTGCCGACTTATTGGTTAAGCGTACAATGTTATGTCTAAATTTATGTTAACTTATGTGAGTAAATAATAATTTTATAATTCCATATTGATGTAGAGTTAATGTTCGAATCAAATGGTAGAATTTATCTAAATAAATAATCTGATATTCTACTATACTATAGCCACCAAAATTTAATATATAATATTATTAAGGTTGTCTTACATGAGTATGGATTTATATCGAATCTGGAATAGGCAAAAAAATTAAATCAACCCTGTCTTAGTGGATAAGAAGTTGGTTGTGACTTTAATGATGGGATAAGGTAGTAAAGAGTGAGTCAAGGGAGGAAGAGGAGATAAGAAGGGAGTTGATGCAGGAGCATTGTGGCATTCTAGCAATGTGAGGATTTGGTCACATGTTGTGGCATATTTTTGGTTTGTTTGTTTTGATGAGTCATATTTTGTTAGCACCAGTAGGAGTGATGGCGGATCATGACTCCCTGCATGGAGATCAAACTGTAGGTTGTTTTTTTGTGACAGAGACGTTTTTTATCATGCTTTGTTTTGTTTGTCTTAGGTTACAATTTAGCTTAAATAAGCATCTTAGAGAAGGAATAAGGGTTCTACTCTTCAGTATTAGGATTGCAAAATTTACAAAGAGACGGACAAACCGACGTTTGGTTATGCTTGTAAATGTTTTGGGAAAACTAAAGAAGAGATCCGAAGGGTGTGTTGCATGTTTTCTTAATAGAAGGATTAACTTTGTTTTAGCAGTGTTATTAGCCTAGATGTTTTTACTGATTGAGCTGTGAATCCGTGAAGAGACAACTTCGGTGGTTTCCTGAACTTCTATGTATTTCTGTGAAATTGTTGATTCGTGCATGAGTTTGTTGCTCAAATAGTTGAATTAGGTTAGAAATGCATGCATAGGAAGAGTTAGGCTAAGTAATCTTAAAGGTTGCAGGCTAGATTGATTGATTCCATGATCAATCAGTGTAACGCGTAGGTTTTATGCCTTAACTAGTTTATTGCAAAGAACAAATAATGGATATTGAGTCCGCAAACAGAGATCTGATGGTCCAGGAGAGACCCGCAACGAAAGTTGTGAGAATGATAAAAAATCCACAAATATCTATGGGATCCACACCAAATATTATATCGACGGTCATGAAGAAGGCCGCAAATATTTGACGGTCGGGGGAATTGAGGAGGAAAAGTTGCAGAAGGAAGGTCACGGGAGAAACTTTGCGGAGTTGGTCGTGCATACTGCAACCTTCTTGTGTAAGAGCTATTGTTGAAGGAAATTTGCGGGGGAGTAACTTTGAAGCGTTGATTCTGCATCCTGCAACCTGCTTGCAGAAAGCTTGCTGCGAAAAGGTTGTTGTGGAAATAGGCTTGGGAAAATCCTTGTTACAGAAGCTGAATTGTGGGGAGGCAATTTAGCGCAAAATTTGGTCAAGGGATAAATTTGGTAGTCCTGCTAATTGTAGCAGCCACCAGACCCTGGAGGTGCTCGTAAGGTTGGCTATGGTCCACCCCGCCTGCACTAGGAGTGAGATGGATTTGGAAAAGGAGGTTGGCATGAAGAAAACAAAGGAGAGGACTCTGGTTTTCAGTGGGGAAGGGAAGAATTTGAGGTTGGTCTAGTTGTACTTAGGTTTTGGGCTTAAGGGTCCAAGAACATAGTTATTGAAGCTAGGAAGTCAGTGAGAAGTTCCTAGTTTGCAGGGTGGTAAACGGATTCAGTCGGTTGATTTTTGTAAGTAATCATGCATGCAACTATTCTAAAGGACAAAGCTGCAAACACAAGTGAATCTTGGAAAAGCTACTAATGTACAGGTATTTTAAGTTATGCTTCCAATTTGTGAATTAAAAGAGAATCTTATTAACATGCTTCCATGATTATGCTCAAATTTGTGAATTAAAAGAGAATCTTATGAACATGCTTCCATAATTATGTTGTTTATTTGATTTATACCTCCTAAGAAAAACAAATTTACTTGGAACAAACTAAGAAAGTAAAGGATAATGAAAAGAACATAATTATAAACAATTAGATTTCCTTCAATTTAACCTGTGGACTTTGGTAGGTATATTCACATGGTATCAAAGCCATGGTTCCAAATGTAGAACCAGAGGGCTTACTACAAGATAGAAACTCCTAAATCATTCGGAAACAAAAATGTAAATCAGCTGGAACAAAAGAAACTTAGAAGGAACTTAAATAACAATAGAAGAGAACCAAAATTGGTATAATACCTATTTATTAAAAAACCAAGGAAGGAGAGAACATGGAATTTGAAACAAAATAGTACAATGAAATGAAAATTTGAGACACGAATGTTTTTTCTCCATACTACTTGCACCGCAAATAAACCAAGGAGAAATCCTTTATTAATAAACCATGAACATGCACATAACGAGTTTGTCTGTTAGAGAAAAATGCATATTTTATTGTCTTTTTTGGAATTTGAAAATTGTTTATATGGACTTATATCAAACTTATAAATTGAATTCATATTTTTTATTCTTGGGAAAAATTAAAACAATATCGACATAGTAAAGTACCGCTCTAATTTTTTTATGTGTATTTAGAAAGAATAAGGGGATGAAAATTTGAAACCTTAGAAACTTAATAATTAGTTATTGGAAAGAACATAAACAATTGAAGAGCCACCTAAGTGTTAACAATCGCGTTTAATGACTTAACTATAATAGTTGGCTGGCCTAGCTTGGGAGATTGTGAGATGCTGAGCTTGTTAGCTGGATGGCGGGTCTAGCTGACTGTTGGCTTTGTTTACACCTGCAGTCACTAAACGATTAAAATCAATTCGAAGCCCAGTCACTAAACAATTAAAATCAATTTGAAGATGGAATAATTGTTCAAGTAAAAGACCCTGTAGTTTTTTTTTCATAAAAAAGATCTTATATATTTAATATATAAAAAAGGTATCACAGAAATTACATTTCGATGACTTAGTCTTCACTTATCCATAACTGAAACCACAGCCAATGACTAGAAAGTAGCAGACTACTACCCAGACACCCTGTATCCCGTATGTCTTTAAACAATATAACATTCCACATTTACAGAAAAGTATCTATCCTGGATAATTATGTAATCTACATTACATAATAAACCGCAGATATGATACCCCAAAAAATGAACCATAAGATATAACAATCTTATGCGTTCATGTAGGTATGCCAAAACAACTAAAAAGTACCAAAAATAGTATATGAGGATGGATCTCGTCCATCCCCATGGGCCACCAAAAAGACCCTGTAGTTACGCACATGTTTACCTGTTTTCTGAATAAAGGGTTTCAATCTTTATTTATTGATAGGGTGGGATACCCAACATTTGTTATCATTACACCATAAAAAAATAATGCTTTCAAATTAATCCATTAACTCGATTTATAGCGTTAGATATACTGTAAGAGAGAAAAAAAAATATCGATAATTGTTTTGTGCATAAGGATGCACGCATGTGTTTGCCATGTTAGTGAACACTTCAAGTTTTAGTTTTAATTGTTACATAAAGCTCTATTCACAACAACAATTATGATATTTTTTCAAAACAATAAAACAAAAATTAAAATAAAATTCCAAAATCAAATATGTGAACCAATATTAGATCTCAGATATAAGAACAACAATTTAAGATATTTATAAATATATTTCCAACCTCTCCTAAGGAAAAATAATAAAAATATCTGATTTCAGAAGAGAGTTTGGATATTTGAGAAATATATTCTTGAAGTCCTAATGAAATATCCAGGTTGAAATATGGGCTCGTAAAAATATGAAGTGAAAATGAAATACACACCAGGCATAAAGTGTAATATGAAAATATCTCAAAAAAACAAAATTTCCAAACTTGGTGGAAAAATAAAATAAAACTGAAGAAATAAAAACAAAACATAAAATCCTAAAATCACTCCAACAATATTGAAAACATATAAATTTTGGATGTCAAACTGAGTGGAAAATTGAACAAATAAAAACAAATAAAATGCAAACAAACCATAAAACCCTAAAATTACTCCAACAGTATGGAAGAGTTGAGATTGAAACCAATCTTATATTTAGTTTTAATATTATTAATTTATATTTATAAATTAACGGATCATAAACCACTAAATTTAAGAATTACAACCATAAAATTTGTGAGAAATGGGTTCATTTCATAATAATGCGTTGAGGATTAAGCTCAGTGAGTAATATAAAGAGGGCTTCTTAGCTGTTGCTTACCATACGGTGATATATCTTGTGATTTTGTGTGCTTCATTCCTCTTGCATGTTCTCAATCCTTTGTAAATACCACTTGGGAGCTATGAAACATTATGAGTAACCGTATGAGCAATTTAATCTGTAGAGAAACTTCCTAGTTACAATTAGTGACATGAATGAAGGATGTGTTACCTATGGTCCCCATTCCTATGACCTCCATGAAGGAAGTAAATCCCCTTAGCGATTTAACTGACGAGGCTAATGAATTAAAACACTGAACAAAGTGATTGAGTGTGAAATGGGACGTTTCATAGAACATCTCTGACCGAACCCTGGTGGCCTCATTATCTCACGCCGGGATTGATCATTCTATGTCGTGTATGGTTATTAAAGCCTACTATAACATTTCCTGTGAGGAAGGTTTGGATCCTTAATGCTTTACTTCTCTACATAGATTCCTTATCTTGAAGGTGGGAAAGAAGTGTAAGTTAGCCATGAAGTGCAGCTAGCTAGCTACAGTTTATGCTCCCTTTCTTATCTGCATCCAGCTTTAAGAGAGGTCGTGGAGTATTCAATGGCATTCAGTACAAATGTATCTACCAGATTTATTATATAACTCAAAATTTCACCAGCGTTCCTCTATATAATATGAGAGTTTCTCACACGAATTTAAGTGTAGCCATTCATGAACCCAACAAAGCCTAGAGAGGGCCAATGGTTTCCATCCAGGGTGTGTGGGGAAGGGACACGCAGTTGGTTGTATGGCCATTTTTTACCTTATGGCAGTCTTATCGCCACACCAGGGGCGCCAAGGGAAACCCTAGGCTGAGAGGGGGACATTGAGAGGTAGCCTGCAGGCTTCAATGTCCCATTTTTCGCTGGGTGAAAGAGGAAAGGGACAGAGTGGGACCATGGGTGCAGCTCCCAAAGATACCAAAGTCTACATACTTTGCATCTCCAAACGGAGGGGTTCAACGCCCATTTCATCTCACTCCCATAGGAAGAGAGGGAGGGAAGCAAGGCTGCCACTTCGGATTGCTATGGTAGAAGCCAAAGGACGAGGCCCTTGGGCCGCCGCATGCAGTTTAAAAAAAAAAAAATACTATGTATGCATGTATATATAAATGGAGTAAATTACTTAACCGACCATTTGCACCGATCGGACGACCTGGCTCGTGTGAGCGGTCACATCCGACATTGTCGGTCGTTCGATCGGTGCAAATGGTCGGGAAAATAGGTCAATCTTATATAAATTAGTATATATATGAAAAAACCCATTGAAGTGGTGCGGATCTTTTAATAAACTAGCCGAGGCAGAGGTATGGTCGCCTGCTGAAAAATTGGAGGATGGAAGCCGATACAAGCCATATATCGCTGTGGTAAAACAAATAAAATAAATGAACTCAGAAGAAGATAACCTAGGGGATAATTGGAAGTGTTTCACCTGATAAATGCGCTGAAAATAGGAACCCATGGTTGCTTGGACTCTTCCTCTCACTTGTAGAGCTCCTTCGATGTCAAGACGAGCTTGTCCAAAAGTGTGGTGAATGAATGAGGGATGGAGGAGTTACCCCTTTTTGTTTCTTGTATTATTTTATATTTGTTAGAGCATCGTGGGACTACAAGGAAGAGTCTGTGTCCCTCATGTGGGTGAGTCCATAGTGGTGTTAGGGTTTAATTTTAATAGAACACACAGTTGTTTGAAATATTATGGTCGTAATACAAGAAGGAAGTTGTGATGGAAGAAGAGTTGTGTTACCACCTAAGTTGTACTTAGTGGTTTTTTACCAAGTGAGCTTAGTGAATCGGATAAGGATAACTTGTTCGGACTTCAAAAGACCTTTGGAAGTACTTCTGGGAAGTGCTTGTTGTACTATATCACATGTTCATACCCATGGAGGAATTGTAATAAATGTTCTAGCATGATAGTGTCTATAAAAGACTCGGTCTCTTAGACTTTATTTGTCAATCCGATCAGCCCAGGGTGTTTTTTTCCCTTGGTTATTATTAGTTGTTGAATAAACGACTGATAATTTCTGAGTTTTTCACTCCATACCTCCAAAGTTGGGGTGGTCGGCTTGGCATTTAGGCCTATTGAGATTATTAAAGTCCATGTGTCAATGTATAAACATGTTAGACATCATGGTCGAGTCATATGAACATGTCTAAGTCCCCCTAGGTTTTTTCAATTTTTCAAATTTTTAGTTTGTTCAGTGTTTTTTATTAAAATTTAATTTTTCCAAAAATTAGGCTATTTTTTAATAGTTTAATTGGAAAAATTGATTTTGTAATAAAAGTGGGCCAAATAATATGTTTCAGTCATGTAGGTGCTCATTTTCAAGCTAAGAGCACCATGTAAACCCATCGACCCGCTATTTCCTAGTTTTGAGTGATTTTCCATCACTCAGGTCAGAAAGCACCAAAAATCAATTATTGATTATTTTAATTAATAAATTGATGAATATTGGAGCAAATCTAAAATCATAGATCAGTGGATTCTCAGTCGATTTGATTGAAATCAGTCAGATCTGAACCAAATTGACTAGATCTGACAAATCCTTGACTGATAGAGGTGATCTGGACAAATCCAGAGTTGATATTCAGGATTCTTTATGGGGAATTTCTCCCTCCCTCTCTCCTCCACACGTTTTGGCTCATCTGGATCAGTTTTGGTGGATGCTCCAGTCAACAAGTTGAGGTGTGAGTCAGATCAGCCCCCCGATTGATAGTTGCACTCAGTGAGACTCAGATCTGACTCAGCTAGACACAAATCAGGCATTGATGAACTCTCCTTCAGCTACAGTGTTCTATCTCCTTGGGATTTGCGCCCCCCTGGGCTGGATCTCCTGGTTTTGTATATATCCAAGCATAAGCCTCCTCTTCCAAGCTAGTTAGAGTTGGATTGAAGGGCTTGCTATTGTAATACTGTTGTAATCTTTTGATTGTTGAAATAAAAAGGCTTTGGAGGCCAAATGGTGTAATGCTCTCATATGTGTGGATTAAGCATTGTCTTACAACTATTGATGTGGTCGGCTTTTCTCCCAAATTCTGCATCTGAACCCTGTCTGGCTTGAACGATTCAGCTGAATCAATAAGAGTATAGTTGGGAAAGTAAGGTTACTTGTTTTTCTGATATCTCATAGCATATATGATTAGAATATCTATATTATACATGTTTAATAAGTTTGTTGGCATGTGATTTTTGTCTCTTTTTCATATATATATCCAGATCTCATGAGGTTTCGTGTAGGATCGTGTGTTTAGTTTTTAGGTAGCAAGGATTGGACGATTCGTGGATCTAGTTTGACTCCACTGTACATCCAAAACCTTTGTGAAGACATTTCTCCTCTGTATTCCACTAACAAGTTTCCATTGCAAATCTGCTTCAGCAAACAAGCACTTCTCTTCTCCTTTTCCTCCATCAAAATCATTTTTTTTTACCTGGTTACTTTGTTCACAGCTGTGATATTGTTTAGATCTATTATCTTAAAGTAAATTTAACATAGATCTATCTTTTCAAAGCCCATAATCTAGATCTTTTTCTTAAAAGGTTTCATAAGCATTCTAGATCTAGCTTTAGGGAAATCGTCCGTTTTGCATGAAATTTTAAAGAGAATTTGTAGCTTGCATGCATTAGATTTCTATTTTCTGTTATAAAAGATAAATCTAACAATCAGTTCACATCATATTGGCCTCCTAAAAGGCAAGTCATGATCCCAAGGAAAACTTGCTTTCGTTGGTTCCCTTTTTACCTTTTTTAACTAGTTTTAACTTAGCTTTATTTTGGATAAAAGAAAGCTGACCCAAAGGTACTTTAAGAGTGATTTTGGGAATATTTCAGTCTAATAATATTGCTAGTTTTTATAAGGTATAATAGAAAAGAGGACGAGCTGCTATTCGAAAGTGACTTTTGGGCCTTCTGAATCCCCCCAGGGGTCTCCCTTTTTGACTGAAATCTTTAATTTTTGCACTTTGTAAGCTCTTGGTTTCATTATGTATAAGAATGAAGGGGCATCATATCAATTTTATAATATTGTAACCGCTGTTAATAAAAATAATTCTGAATAGGCTCTTTTGAGCCCATTCCCCATCCCCCCGGGGGGATTTGCGTCTGTCATTTTTTGCTTTTCATTCATCTTTTTTCAATATAGCATAGTACTAATCTACAAGATAGTATACTTTGATTTAAAATCATTTCCATATTCCATTTCTATTGGTTTGAAAGTTACTTTAATACTTACCCCACGAGCCTCCTTTTGAGCCGAAAGGTGAAGAAAGGTTCGTGGTAGTCTAATTAGAAAACTGTGATTTGCTTATCTTTTTATGTTTCATTTGATATCATAATTTGTTTCAGTAACCATAATAAAATCAACCCCTCCTTGATTCCCTGATTGAGGTCCACTTGGACCGAAAGAGGTTCCTTGAGGGTTTTCTTTTTAACAAGAACATTCATCTCAAAATTCAATAAAATTGACAAGACTCCGGTGTGTATGCTTTGCACTTAGCTGTGGTTCATCCAATCAGTCAAGCTGTATCAAAAGCACTTGAGTGACTAGTATAATTAGGATTCACTCTCCTAAATTCACAAACCATCAGGTGAAAATCCAACACCTAGATCAAACCATTACGGTGGCAAAATACCCAAAGGAAGCGGGTGGAGTCCATGCCTTCGCCTAATTTTAATCAACTCATATTTCACATTAACTTAAAACGTACCAATAGGCAATTGCATAACATTCACTCCAAGCACATGCAAGTACATTGATTTTCTTTTGACTCCATTTTAAGGCACTGGTTATTTTCTTGCTATATATATATATTGTGTCCCAGCATTGTGCTTTCGTGCGCTTATTTTGTATCTTGTCATCTATGGTTGTTTATGGTTAAATTTCAAACTCCTAAGTAATTCATTCAGTTTAACATCACCATACTAAGTAATTATCCTTAGTAACTTAATAGAGTCTACCCCCCTTGGTTTCGTTAGGAGTTGATCCTAAATGGAGGAGTCAAGAACAAGGTGACAGCTTTGACTCGAGACTTTCCCCCAAGGACACATTGAGTGGCTTGAATATTTCTGCCACGTGACCCAGGTGTGTGAAAGGTGGCAACACTTTTTGTAACCGTTGCTGGGGATAAATATTTTTATTCCCGAGTATGACTTAGCTTAACTTTTTTTAAACAACTAAAAAGATAGAAATTTCTGATTGATCTAGTCTTTAAAAAACATAAAAATTTAAACTCAATCCATCTGGCGACTCCACTGTCTAACATCCCTCCAATAATTTCTACCCGAAGAAACCACCATCAATTATTCAATCCTCTCCCCGATCCCGAAAGGTTTATTAGGGAAAGATTGAATAGGTAAACTTCTTGTATAAACCTTGAAAATTTAGGAGACGGATCCCTCTCAGATATCCATCACATATTTGTAGAGAGTCATGTTCACCAGTCTCAAGAAATGAAGAAATTATTGAAACCCCTTGACTTTTCTCAGATGGCAGGTGCTCCCCATGTCATTCCAAAATATGCTATCAAGAAGCTCCCCATATTTCAGGACAATAATGCCATCACTACCAAGTCTCACCTTCAAAAGTTTGAAAAGCACCTTGTCAATTATTACAATGATGTTTCCCATGACCATGATGATGTCAAAATGAACCTCTTTGCTTTATCCTTGGAAGATGATGCTGAAGAATGGTACTTCGACCTAGATGATGATTCATATAAAACTCTTAGTGAATTCCTAGAGGGTTTTAAGAAGAAATGGGGGGGAAACAAAGAACCAAGACATCTGCTTGCTGCCCTTCATAACATAAAGAAGACGGAGAATGAAACCATGGATGAATTTAACACTAAGTTCAGGTGTGTGGTTGCGGACCTCCCTAGAGAAATCAAGCCAAAGGATGCCTCCATCCTCATATCTTACATCGAAGCTTTCACTGGTGATTTGAGGTACCAATTAAGAGACAAAGAGCCGGCCAATCTAAAAACTGCTTAGGAATTGGCCAAGAAAATAGAAAAGAATATGCAACCTTTAGGCAAATTCAACATTCCAGGTTACACTAGGGAAAACACTTCATACAACAAAGAAAAGGGAAAAGTTGTTGAATCAGAAGAAAAGGGAGCCTCTAAAGATCCCATGGAAAAGGTAACATACATGATAAAAGACTTGGTTACTAGTCAAAACCAACTAATGTCCAATCATTCTGCACACTTGAATCACATTCATAATAGATTGATCACAATGGAAAGGAATAATGGACCTAGGAAATTTCATCCCAAGCACAATTAGATGTATCAAGATAATTTTCCTCAGCAGGAGCCTAGGATTCCAAACTAGTTAGACTCAGCTAACATGGTAGAACAAGTAATTCCATGGCGTAGACCCTGTAAACAATTCCACCAAAAAAGCACTTGTTATGTTGCAAATAGTGTCATGGAACATGGACTTCTCGAGGTCAGTAATCAGGAAACAACTTCAAGCAAGCCTAATCATATATACATGGTAGGCCGGGCCTACCCTTTGTCACCAGCTAAACAGTACACACCTAAGGATGAAACCATTGCAGAATCTTATAGTGAAACTTATGATGAAAACTGTAATGTACATGATGGGACTCCTACGTGTTCTCCATATAATGATGACAGTCTAGAAGGTTTACTCCCTTGTGACCTTTTCTCTGAAGAAGATGAGTATGAAAATGAGGACAAGTATAGCTTGGAGCGTGATACAAGTGACGAAGACTCCCTTATCCCCAACAAAGATATTGATGAGGAGTCCTGGACATTCATGGAAAATCTGGTCTATGACATGAATAAAGAGGAAAATAATGAACCAGAAACTTTTGATGGTTTTGTTGATTTTTCTATCTATGGCATATCTAAAGGAGAGAGAATGGACCATGTGGCCTTGGGAAACTTTGATATGAAAAAGGAGCATGTAGTTTATCCACATGATCATTATGAGCCATATATCAGTATCAGTAATGAAGACTTGATATCGGAACCTGATATCAGCAATGGGGAATCCATCACATCTAACATAGATGATGGTGATGACTATTGGGATTTTTGTGGATATCTTATTAAGAATCCTATCTATGCTATATCCAGCAAGGGGAGTGTCTATGTAGAAATTTGTGGAAGTCCAATCTACTATACTTCCATCGAGGGAAGCATGGATCTGGAGACCTTGGAAAACCTGAGTATGGAAGAGGAGCATTTAGAATTTTCATGTGATCATTCAGAGTCATATCATGCAGAGCCGCACAAGGGTATCAGTAATGAAGACATTAAGAAGCACTGTTGTGAAAATTCAGATGTGATGCAGTCAGTGGAATATCAGTCTTGGCCATATTTTTCACGTATAGAGGTTCCTTATGATTTGGAGCTACTTGGGGTTTATGTAATGAGTTATCATTTGATAAGCCCCGGTGATCAGTATGATGATGTAGTCAGTCTACCCCATCATTCTGATTGGTATATCAGTCCTATCTAGTCATGGATAGAAGCAACCTACATGAGCACATACAAGTTGGGGAAGAATTTTTATGACATTATTCATGCCTATGACCTCCCATCCATCCCGCCCATTCTGAATCATCACGTAGGTTTGCATTTTCTGAATAAGGTATCCTTACTTTGGTTGGTAACCAAAGACAAGGGAAATTTTTTTATGTGAATAAAATGCTTAGGTGGTTACATTGGATTTCTGATTACACTTAACCCTTTTTATATCATGCTTAGAGTAGGAAAATAAGCTCCTTGAAAGAGAGCATTTCTTTCTACATTTCTATTTTATACTTAGCTATAATAAAACTTTGCTTCTTTTCGTTAGTTACATTTATTTTGTTTAAATAAATCATCTTAATGGTTCATTTGGTTTTTATGTAAAGCTTGTGCTACTGAGGTTTTCTTGTAAAGTTGAGATGTTTTTACATTGTGTATAAACCAGAGATTCTGGTGTTTTCATATCCTCTAGTTTCCCTATGACAAGATCAAGCACACGTCCCACAGTTGGAGCCAGAATGTTACCACCTAAGTTGTACTTAGTGGTTTTTTATCAAGTGATCCTGGTGAATCAGACAAGGATAATTTGTTTGGACTTCATAATACCTTCGGAAGTGCTTATTGTACTATATCGCATGTTCATAACCCATGGGGGAATCGTAATAAATGTTCTAGCACGATAGTGTCTGTAAAAGACTCGGTCTCTTAGACTTTATTTGTCAATCCGATCAACCCAAGGTGGTTTTTTCCATTGGTTGTTATTAGTTTGTGAATAAACGACTGATAATTTCTGAGTTTTTCACTCCATACCTCCAAATTTGTTGTCGTCGGCTTGGCATTTAGGCCTATTGAGATTATTAGAGTCTATGTGTTAATGTATAAACATGCTAGACATCATGGTCGAATCATATGAACATGTCTAAGTCCCCCTAGGTTTTTTCAATTTTTCAAATTTTTAGTTTTTTCAGTGTTTTTTATTAAAATTTAATTTTTCCAAAACTTAGGCTATTTTTTAATAGTTTAATTGGAAAAATTGATTTTGTAATAAAAGTGGGCCAAATAATCTGTTTCAATCATGTAGGTGCTCATTTTCAAGCTACATTAGAGGAAATTTAAACTCAAAATGGGCCTTTTAACTTTTATTCAAATTCCATGTCATCATTTGTGAGCCAATGAAATTGCTTTAAATTTGAAATACCGTATAGGTCTTAAACACTTTTTTAATATAAATTTGGGGATAGGTATCATTAAAAAAACTACTTTTTTTGTTTGTATTTTCGACATATCTCCCTCTGTTTTTACTCAAATTTTGATCGGGAGAGCTCATTGGATGCAGAATTAAATTTCGCATCCAACAAGTACCCACTCGGCATACTTTTGATGGACCCTGCTACCCCAAAAACAAGAAATACCTGAAAAAACGTGATGATGATGTCATCATCACATTTTTTCAAGTATTTCTTGTTTTTTGGGTAGCGGGGTCCATCAAAAGTATGCCGAGTGGGTACTTTTTGGATGCGGAATTAAATTCCGCATCCAACGAGCTCTTCTGATTGAAATTTGAGTAAAAACACGGGGACATATGTTGAAAATACAAACAAAAAAGTAGTTTTTTCTTTTATTGCTCCAAAATTAATAAATATTATTTTATTATTTTAACTATTATTGTATTAATTTTTTTAGGAGGCCCATTTTGAGTTGAAATTTCCTCTAATGAGAGCACCATGTAAACCCATGAACCCGCTATTTCCTGGTTTTGAGTGATTTTCCATCACTCAGGTCAGAAAGCCCCAAAAATCAATTATTGATTATTTTAATTAATAAATTGATGAATAATGGAGCAAATCCAAAATCATAGATCAGTGGATTCTCAGCCGATTTGACTGAAATCAGTTAGATCTGAACCAGATTGACTGGATCTCACAAATCCTTGACTAATGGAGGTGACCTCGACAAATCCAGAGTTTATCTTCAACATCCTTTATGGGGAATTTCGCCCTCCCTCTCTCCTCCACATGTTTTGGCTCATCTGGATGAGTTTTGGAGGATGCTTCAGTCAACAGGTTGAGGTGTCAGTCAGATCATCCCCCCGATTGACAGCTGCACTCAGTGAGACTCGGATCTAGCTCAGCTAGACACAAATCAGGCATTGATGGACTCTCCTTCAGCTGCAGTCATCTATCTCCTTGGGATTTGCGCCCCCCCGGGCTGGATGTCCTGCTTTTTGTATATATCCAAGCATAAGCCTCCTCTTCCAATCTAGTTAGAGTTGGATTGAAGGGCTTGCTATTGTAATACTATTGTAATGTTTTGATTGTTTAAATAAAGAATCTTTGGAGGCCAAATGGTGTAATTCTCTCATATGTGTGGATTAAGCTCTGTCTTATGGCTATTGATGTTGTCGGCTTTTCTCTCAAATTCTGCATCTGAATCCTGTCTGGCTTGAACGATTTAGATGAATCAATAGGACTATAGTTGGGAAAGTAAGGTTACTTGTTTTTCTTATATCTCATAGCATATATGATTAGAATATCTAGATTATGCATGTTTAATAAGTTTATTTGCATGTAATTCTTGTCTCTTTTTCATATATATATCTAGATCTCATGAGGCTTCGTGCAATATTGTGTGTTTAGCTTTCAGGTAGTAAGGATTGGACAAGCTATGGATCTAGTTTGAATCCACTGTACATCCAAAATATTTGTGAAGAAATTGCCCCTCTGTATTCCACTAACAAGTTCCCATTGCAGATCTCCTTCAGCAACAAGCACTTCTCTTCTCCTTTTCCTCCATCAATATCAATTTTTTTTACCTGGTTACTTTGTTCACAGCTTTGACATTGTTTAGATATATTATCTTAAAGTAAATTTAACATAGATCTATCTCCTCAAAGCCCATAATCTAGATCTTGTTCTTAAAAGGTTTCATAAGCATTCTAGATCTAGCTTTAGGGAAATCATCCTTTTTGCATGGAATTTTAAAGAGAATTTGTAGCTTGCATGCATTAGATTTCTATTTTCTATTATAAAAGATAAATCTATCAATCAGTGCACATCATATTAACTTCCTAAAATACAAGCCAAGATCCCAAGGAAAACTTGCTTTCCTTGGTTCCCTTTTTACCTTTTTTTAACTAGTTTTAAGTTAGCTTTTTTTTGGATAAAAGTAAGCTGACCCAAAGGTACTTTCAGAGTGATTTTGGGCATATTTTAGTCTAATAATCTTGCAGGTTTTTAGTAGGTATAAAAGAAAAAAGGAGGAGGTACTATTCGAAAGTATTTTTGGGCCTTCTGAATCCCCCCAAGGGTCTCCCTTTTTGACTGAAATCTTTAATTTTTGCACTTTGTAATCTCTTGGTTTCATTCTATATAAAAATGAAGAGGAATCATATCAGTTTGTTGATATTGTAACTGGTGGTAATAATAATAATTATGAATAGGCTATTTCAAGCCCATTCCCCATCCCCCCTGGGGGGATTTGCATCGGTGTAATTTTTTGCTTTTCGTTCATCTTTTTTCAATATAGTGTAGTATTAATCTATAGGATAGCATACTTTGATTTAAAATCAATTCCACAATACATTTCTATTGGTTTCAAAGTAACTTTAATACTTAGCCCATGAGCCTCTTTTTGAGCCGAAAGGTGAAGAAAGGTTTGTGGTAGTCTAATTAGAAAATTGTGGTTTTCTTATCTTCTTATGTTCCATTTGCTAGCGTCATTTTTTTTATTAACCATAATAAAATCAACCCCTCCTTGATTCCCTAATTGAGGTCCACTTGGACCGAAAGAGGTTCCTCGAGGGTTTTCTTTTTAAGAAGAACATCCATCTCAAAATTCACTGAAATTGACAAGAATCTTATGTGTATGCTCTGCACTTGGCTGCGGTTCATTCGATCAATCAAGCTGTATCAAAAGCACTTGAGTGACTAGTATAATTAGGATTCACTCTCCCAATTTGACAAACCATCAGGTGAAAATACAACACCTAGATCAAACCATTACGATGGCAAAATACCTAAAGGAAGCGGGAACTTCTGAAAAGTGACCTCGCGGTGCCGATCTCTGTCACACCCTAACGGGTGTGTTATAAACAATAGCCCCAGAGACTCCATTTATCCCACATATTCCTTGCGGGTAGCCATGAAGGTTTAGTTTTGGACATACTCCAAGTACTCTTGGGTATATCTAGAGTCCACCCTTTTGCCTAATTTTAATCAACTCATATTTCACATTAACTTAGAACATAACAAGAGGAGATTGCATAACATTCACTCCAAGCACATGTAAGTACATTGATTTTATTTTGACTCCATTTTAAGGCACTGGTTATTTTCTTGCTATATATATATATATATATATATATATATATA
>LPNX010613361.1:288461-345996 GCA_001517045.1 Pseudotsuga menziesii
TAATAGATTTCTAACTGTCAAGACTCTCAAAGTCTCGAATGTTGATCTGTACAAAAACGATTCACATTCCATGAATACCATAGATTTTCAAAGTCTCTAACTAAAAAACCCTTAAGTCCTTCGAAGACCCAGCTTGTCTGACTCTCTACATTCCGCGAATAGTGATTCTCTAATTCTCTAATCCCATTGGTTTCTCATCGAATCAATACTATGCTAGACTCTTCATGTTCCACTGTTTCTAGTTCAAAGGGCCCTAGGCTCGGCTTCGAATATGGAGACTTCCTCTGCTCTGGGGTTTTACCTTTCACAATGGAGTTCCATTCTCCCTTACTCCAAATCACTTCATTCTAGACGCTGCTCTACAATGCCATGCCACGCCACTTTAGCATGTTTTCGACTTCCTCCACATCTTTCTCCAGTGCCACATTCCTTCTGGTCTGGCCAGAGATTAAGCCATCTGTACTGTTCATCTCCTTCTGCAGTTTTGGTCATCAATTGCTTAAATGCGTTTTAAATGTTTAAATCGGAAGTTTATTTGCTTATTCTCCCACCGTTGTGGAAAGATAATCAGCTTCAGTCTTGATATTATTCTCCGATGCATTTGCCTTAGTCAGCTGATTGTTTGGTTTCGCGTCGGAACATTTTGTTCTTTCATTCTCCACCGTTGTGGGCGGCAGAATATGAAGTCTCCCGATCATCGCTTTGATTTTTCAACCTCGCGTTGTGGTTGTCGCCGAACCTTGAGTTGTGGGCTTCCATCGTTGCGGATGAAAAAGTCACTATCCTTCCACCGTTGCGGCTCCTGATTTCGCTATCATGCTGACAATAATATACTGTAATAATATCCGCTATCATGCTGACGATAATATCCTGATTCCACTATTCCGCTATTCTGCTATCATGGCAACGATGCTATTCCTATATAATATACTATATAATATACCTGTGCTGCAAAGTTTGACAGAATGACAACATCTTGGCAAACAAACTCCCCCTTTGACATGATGGCAAACTTTGAAAGATTTCTCCCCCTTTTGGCATCCATGGCAAAGACTAGAAATAATGCTCCCCCTATGAGCATGACTGCCCCTATCACTGTTTCAATCTATACAGAATGTGTCCAGAAAACAAGAAAGCAGAAGCTGTAACTATATGCCAACAAAAAATCATAAAGGACTTGGCGACCTGTAATGTGAATGAGAATATATTCATAGTGGACAAACCCCCAGCTAAGCTCGAAGCATTTCAAACTGAGATTTGGGAACGGGCTTAGTGAAAATATCAGCAAGCTGATCTTTTGTTCCAACATATTCAAGCTTAATCACCTTGGATAGTACTTGATCTCTCAGAAAATGATACTTTATAGGTATGTGTTTAGTCTTTGAATGCATCACTGGGTTCCTTGAAATACTTACTGCACTTGTATTATCACAAAAAATGGGAATGGGATCATCATACTGTATGTGCATATCCTTCAACATCTGATTCATCCAAAGGATCTGAGTACAACATCCTGCTACTGCGATATACTCGGCTTCAGCTGTAGATAATGAAACAGATGATTGTTTCTTACTGGACCAGCTTACCAAACAACCTCCAAGAAAGAAGGCAGCACCACTGGTACTTTTCCTATCATCAATACATCCATCCCAGTCAGCATCTGTAAATGCATATAAGTCAAGAGAGTTACCTGTTGGATACCATAAACCATGATTTGTTGTTCCTTTTAAGTATCTAAAAATCCTCTTTACAGCCAACAAGTGACCATTCTTAGGTGAAGCCTGAAATCTTTCAACCTCACAAACAGCATGCATAATGTCTGGTCTAGTTGCTGTAGCATAGAGTAGACTGCCAATCATGGATTTGTACATAGTCTGGTCTACATCTCTAGAGTCATCATCTTTACTGAGTTTACATCCAATGACCATAGGTGTACCAACTAGCTTACAGTCCTCCATTTTGAATTTCTTTAACATTTCATTAATGTATTTAGTCTGAGAAATAGAGATACCTCTGTCACATTGATTGATTTTTAATCCAAGAAAGAACTTCATCTCTCCTAGCATAGACATTTCGAATTCCTCCTGCATGCTTTCAGCAAACTTTGTGCTCAGTCTATCATCATTAATCCCAAAAATTAAGTCATCAACATAAACTTCTATAATAATCAGGCTATTATTCTCTTCTTTAATGTACATGTTACTATCTGTGTGACCTTTCTTGAATCCTTGCTGCATCAAGTAGTTATCTAGTTTGGAGTACCATGCCCTAGGTGCTTGCTTTAATCCATATAACGCTTTCCTCAATCTGTAAATAAACTGTGATGCATCTTGTACATGAAATCCTTCTGGCTACTCCATGTAGACTTCCTCTTCCAGATCACCATTTAGAAAAGCTAGATTCACATCCATTTGGTAGACTTTAATTTGTTTGGAGCTGGCATATGCTAAGATCAACCTTATTGCTTCCATTCTAGCAACAGGGGCAAATGTTTCACTATAACAAATCCCTTCTACCTGTGCATAACCTTTGCAGACTAGTCTTGCTTTATTTCTAGTTACTTTTCCTGTATCATCCAGTTTATTCCTGAAAACCCACTTAGCTCCTATTACATTTTTGTTTGCAGGTCTAGGAACTAGTTCCTAGGTATGATTCTTTTCGATTTGACTAAGCTCTTCCTTCATAGCATTTACCTAATGTTCATCTTTAATAGCTTCATTCACATTTTTCGGTTCAATCAAAGAGAGAAGTGATACCTGCTTTTCAAGGATGGGTTGCTGTCTTTTACTTCTTGTCTTGACACCTGAGTTTATATCCCCAATAATCAATTCTTCAGGGTGATTTTTCTGTATTCGACTACTTGAAGATTTTTTTGAAGTTGTATTTTTTGAAGGACTTAAGTATTGTTCATCATCGCATGTAGATCTGTCATAGTCATCAGCCTTAACCTCTTCTATTTCATCCTTTTCATCATCTGACCTGTGCTTGTCAAATATATCATGAGTCTGAAACCCCTCTTGCTTAGTCTTTGATTTTAAGAATGCGGATTCATCAAATGTTACGTCTATTTCTTCAATGATCTTTCTCAGTCTAAAATTATAGCATTATTTTGCTTTTCTAGAACATGAGTAGCCAACTAATATTCCATCATCGGTTCCTGATTCTAATTTTCCCAAATGTGGATCTATTCCTTTGATATAACACTTACAGCCAAAAATCCTGAAATGCTTAACATTGGCTGGTCTTCCTTTCCACATTTGATATGGCGTGACATACTGGTTATTTCTTAGCAGACATCGATTCAGAATGTGAACTGCTGTGTGAATAGCTTGAGGCCAAAGCACATTACTCAACTTTGCTTCATGGAGCATGGTTCTAGCCATCTCTACTACTGTTCTGTTTTTCCTTTCTACTACCCCATTCTGCTGAGGTGTTTCAGTCACAGAGAAGTGTCTCTTTATCCCATTCACATCACAAAATTTGTTAAATTCATTTGACACGTACTCTCCTCCATTATAAGATCTCAGGCACTTTATTTTCTTGTCACATTCATTTTCAACAAATTCTTTAAACATTTGAAAACAGTCAAAAGCTTCAGACTTCTTTTTCAATAAGTAAATCCAAGTCATCCTAGTGTAATCATCCACAAATAATAAGAAATACTTTTCTCCTTTCATCCCTTTTGTTCTCATGGGCCCGCAAATATCAGTATGCACTATCTCAAGCGGTTTAGTTGTGGAGTATTCTTTTGTTTTAAATCTGACTCTTGTTTGTTTCCCATGTTGGCATTGCTTGCACACTGAACCTGAGAGATTCTTTAAAGATGGTAAATCTATTACAGCTTCATTCTTACTCACATTGATCAGATTATAAAAATTGAGGTGACCTATTCTCTTGTGCCACAACCAGCTTTCATTCTCATTACTAAGATAGCATTCATTCGTTTTCTCATCTAGAATATAGACATTGCTTGAACTTCTTGTGGCTGTACCTATTAGTTTATCTGTTCTCACATTTCTGATTTGATATCCTTTTGAATCAAATATCATGTATCGTCCCTTATCACATGTTTGACTAACACTAAGCAAGTTGTGTTCCCTGTCTTCTATCAACAGGACATTTTCAGCCAAGTTTTTCTCACTGTTTAAACATACAGTCCCTCTTCCAATTATTCTAGTTGTCTGATCATTCCCAAATGTGACAGACCCCTCTTTTCCTTTGTCTAGTTTGATAAACAAATGTTTACTTCCTTTCATATGTTTGGAGCATCCACTGTCTATTATCCATTTGAATTTATGTTCAGCTTGCAGGGCTACATTACATTTTTCAGCCTTCATATTTTCAGTCTTCCTTTTCCATATTTGAGTTTGTTGATGAGTATAGATGGGTTTACTAACTTTCTGAAAGTTGGTAGGGCAATTTCTTAAAATATGGAAAACATTTTGACACTTATAACATTCTTTTTCATGGTTTAAAATATCAAATCTGTTATGAGTATTCATATTTCTGTTTTGACTTGTCACATCCAATCCTTTTCCATATCCATGTCTAGACTTATCATAACCATTATGTTCATATATTTTTCTTGAAGATTTAGTACAAAACGCAGCCTTGTGTCCATAATTGTAACAGAAAAAACAATAGCCATTAAACTTATTTTGATACCTGTCATGTGTCCTTCTCTGAACAATCGGTCTTGATTTTTCTTCCTGTTTCTCAACCACTGAATTCTTATCAGCTCCTTTCTCATTCTTCTTTTCTGTACCTGTTTATTTCACACTTGAACTAGAACAATCATTGATCACTACTGCCTTATAACCAAGTCTAGATTTATCATTTACATATCTCTGACTTTCTATTATCTAACTTAGAATTGATGAACTGTGATTCATGTTGCTTTCCTGTACCTTCTTCCTTAATAAGAAAACTTCTAATTTCAGGTTTTCAATCTCTTTATCCTTTACAATAATTAATTTGATTAGAGATTCTTCAGTGATTCTAGCTTCTTCCAGTTTTAGTTTTAATTCAATTACCATTGCTTCAGTGCTTTCAAATGAATCATTTGATTTTTTCAACTCATCCTCAAGTTCTTTAACATTTCTCTTAAGATGTCTACATTCTTTTCTTTCTCTTCTTAAATCACATAGAGCACTTACCAATTCTGCTTCCAAATCCAATTCACCGTCTTCTTCCTCTTCAAACTGGTCTTTCTAATTTTCCAAAGCCATAAAGAGATTCTCATCTCACTGATCATCACTTTCATCGGAATCAGATATATCACTTTCTTCTTTAGTAAATAAACTCTTCTTCTTGAAAGTACATCTATTGAAAGACTTCTTGTATTTCTTTTTGTATTGCTTTGGCTTTTTACTACTTTCTTCCTCATTGTCAGAGTTCTTACTATATGGACATTTGGAAGCAAAGTGTCCTATTCTACCACATCCAAAACATTTCAAAGGAAGCTTACCTTTGTACTTACCTGTACCCTTTCTTAAGCTCTTGAAAACATTTGCTTCTTCTTCATCTTCTTCTGATTTTTCAGAATGGTTCACTTCTTCTTCTTTCTTCTTCTTCTCCTTATTTGCTGCTTCTTTCTTGGAAGAAGTCTCACCATAAATTCTCATTTCATATGCAGTCAGTATTCCATTAAGTGTATCCATATCTAAGTTATCTAAATCTGATCTTTCTTCTAATGCAGAAACCTTAGGATTAAATCTAGCAGGAAGAGATCTAAGAACCTTTTGTACAATAGCTTCATCTTCAATATTTTTTCCTAGCCCTCTCATGGTATTGAAAACTTCATCTATTCGAAGGAAATAAGTGGATATATCTTCAGATTCTTCCATTTTCAAACTTTCAAATTGAGATCTATATGTTTGTAATTTGGAATTTTTAAATTTAACATCCCCTTCATATACTATTTTCAGTTTGTCCCAAATTTCTTTTGCTGAGGAACTGTTCATTACTTTAACAAATTCTGAAGCTGCTAGGCCTCCTAGAATACCATACATAGCCTTTGAATTACTCTCATAGAGTCTTCTACTTATAGGATCTATTGGGATAGTTGTTGGAACATTATATGTATTTAAACAAGCTTTCCATACATCAATTCCTTGAGACTTTAGAAACAGTTTCATTCTTATACTCCAAAAGGCATAATTATGTCCATTAAATAGAGGCAGTCCATGTTTGGAAAATTCTGATTTCTTGTCCATTCTTTAGGATCTAGATTCCAGTGGTTAAACTGATTTGAAGCAACCTAGCTCTGATACCAAATGTTGGACGGATTAAAGTAACTGAGAGGGGGGGTGAATCAGTTACATACGAAAATGCATCTTTTTAAAGGATGTTTCAGATTTATTATGGACATATGTTTAAACCATTCAACATATAGCAGAAAATTAAATAACAGTCAACATTCAATCACATCAACGAACACAAGACACAATGTTTTCACAAGGAAACAATAAAAAATCTTCTTCTTAAGAATGAAAGGTAAGCTCCAACTCCTCTTTACATTCTTTTATTTTTCCTGAGCTTCAACCCAGACGAGGCTGCTACCTGTGGAAGCTCCAACTTCCAATTATACAAGCACCAACTTGTTTCTATTTTCTGGCAACAACCAGAGCGATGCTACAACACCCCAGAGAACTCCGTTCTCCCTTGCTCCACCCTACCACCCTAATTTTTCTTTGAATTACAGAATGAATCAAACCATTACAACCCCTCACTGTCTATGATTTGGCTTTATAAATCAGCATTTACATTATGATTCCGAATTAGACAGTATTACAGATATTCATAATAGATGTTATAATTCTATCTCTGTACATTTTTCTCTCTTTATCATCAAGACTAAGCACATACAGAACTCACCGAGACTGTCACTATATCATTCATATATTATTTCTCATCTGGACCCCTTCATCATCTTCTCTTTTCGTTTTCTGCACCTATCTTCTGTTATTATTTTCTATTCTTCATACTCTGCAACTGTTAATCTCTATTCATCATCGTATCCAGCTCTTCAATCCTTTTCTGCAATCTGCTCAATCTCTCATATTTGAAATTACCTTACTAAACAGCTCACTACTTTTAGTCTACTTGCTACAATATANAGACTCTCAAAGTCTCGAATGATGATCTGTACAAAAACGATTCACATTCCATGAATACCATAGATTCTCAAAGTCTCTAACTAAAAAACCCTTAATTCCTTCGAATACCCATCTTGTCTGACTCTCTGCATTCCGCGAATAGTCATTCTCTAATTCTCTGATCCCATTGGCTTCTCATCAAATCAATACTGTGCTAGACTCTTCATGTTCCACTGTTTCCAGTTCAAAGGGCCCTGGGCTCGGCTCTGAATATGGAGACTTCCTCTGCTCTGGGGTTTTACCTTTCACAATGGAGTTCCATTCTCCCTTACTCCAAATCACTTCATTCTAGACGCTGCTTTGCAATGCCATGCCATGCCACTTCAGCATGTTTTCGACTTCCTCCACATCTTTCTCCAGCGCCACATTCCTTCTGGTCTGGCCAATGATTAAGCCATCTGTACTGTTCATCTCCTTCTGCATTTTTGGTCATCAATTGCTTAAATGCGTTTTAAATGTTTAAATCAGAAGTTTATTTTCTTATTCTCCCGCTGTTGCGGAAAGATAATCAGCTTCAGTCTTGATATTCTTCTTCGATGCATTTTCCTTAGTCGGCTGATTGTTTGGTTTCACGTCGAAACATTTTGTTCTTTCATTCTCCACCGTTGTGGGCGGCAGACTATGAAGTCTCCCGATCATCGCTTTGATTTTTCAACCCCGTATTATGGTTGTCGTCGATCCTTGAGTTGTGGGCTTCCGCTGTTGCGGCTCCTGATTTCGCTATCATGCCGACGATAATATACTATAATAATATCCGCTATCATGCCGACGATAATATACTGTAATAATATCCGCTATCATGCCGATGATAATATCCTGATTCTGCTATTCTGCTATTCCGCTATCATGCCGACGATGCTATTCCTGTATAATATACCTATGCTGCAAAGTTTGACAGAATGACAACATCTTGGCCAACATTGTTTACAACTAAGGATCTGAACCTGATTCGACCGGAAGTTAACCCAACAAATGGTTATGTTGTCGGGACTGTGAATCATTCTGGTGGGGATATTTGTGGCATCGGATGAAGCCAAAAATTCAAGATTTGGTTGATTTTAAAGCACTATAGTTCATGAGAAGAAAGTGTAATGTCGTGTTTTGACCAAACCATATGAATTACCAAATTTCATGTTTGTATTTGCTTATGGTTATGGAACCTCATCAGTTTGATGCAATTGTGGACTTATGGATTATTATTTTGAAGAATTTATATATATGTGTTCGATGATCATATTACAAATTATGTTCATATTTTGATTATGTCTCTAGCATTCAAATTTAATAGATGATGGTACGTGGATACCGAGTTAAAGTTATGTGTCGAATAACTAATTATTATGTGAGGTGCATGATACAAAATGATTACATTATTCTTAGAAGTAATGAAATATGTATATATGTCAATGACTGCATTATATTGCATGACATTTTGTTATGAGACTAACCGACATGTTTAGAAGAGATAAAGGTAGCTAAGCACTACAAAATTGAAGCACATCGATGGTATGGATTCCAAAAGAGAAATGGTATAATAATGAATTGTTATTGTTATGTATGATTATTGTTATTATCATGCTATGAGAGCAGGTGTGGGGTTTCAAGAAACTCAACTGCCCAAATTGGTTATTCGATGAAAAAAGCTGAGTACAACAGTCGCAACGTGGTCACTATGGTTGTATAGACATGGTTACTTGTTCCATTGGGGGGTGGAGGCATTACCCACCGTTTATCCCCAAAACCCGAAGTCATGCGAGGGTTGTGCTACGGAACGCTCCCTAAGGTGTGTGATGATGACTAGTCAGTGCCTGCTGGGGAAGCCTATTTGATGGAGTCAAAAATTCTGCTTACGGCTTGTAACTAGAGTTAGGTCATGTAGTTGATGCTCCATGGTAGTATAGTAGAGGAAGGATAACATGCAGAAGTTAGTTGTGAATTAGATAAAATGAAGTAAATAGATAGGAATGTCATGGAAGTTTTAGAAGGGAAACTTATTAACTGTGTTTCGAAACCCTTTGCTTGATTCTTGTCTTGTGTTTCAATATATTATGTTGGTGTTATAGCTTATTATGATATGATTTAGGTTCTAAATGTTGCAAATTCATGTTTATAAGTCTGTCAATAGATAGTAACTTGTGTGATTATGTGTGATGTGTAGTTAAGTACTATTAGTATACCTACACAATGTATGTAAGCATTAGCTATGCTTACATAACTCATCTACATATGTATAAGCTTATGTGAATTAATATTAAGCTATCTTGATTAGGAATTGATACATCATAGTTACAACTCATTACATTACTATTACCTATTTAGTTAAGAATAAATGATATGATTACATCAAGTTAGTAATGAATGGTTGATTAATTGTGATTGGGGTTAATTGTTGATTGTGACCAATAAAGATGAAATAATGTTAATGATATTAATAATGTTAATAGCATTTTTATTAAATTAATTGTTGAATTAAATACTAGGATTACTAAATCGTTAAGTATGCATTATTGGTGTTAATTCTCTTAAATAAGGTTATTATCGACTTGATCAATAAATGCTAATTAAAGAATTATTTATAATGAAGATTCCATTGTTGAACATGGTGAATAATTTAATAATGATTATGATTAACTATATGGTTAGTTAGAATTAATTATGATTAATTAGAATATGTTAATAAATCCATATTAATTGGGATTATTTATAAGCACTTTATAATTAATTACAATTAAATATGGTGAAAATGAGTATTAATTAGTAATAAAGAAATATTAATTAAGTATTCATTATAAGGTAATATGGTTGACTGTGGTGTATATTAATTATAAATAAAGGACATTATTATTTTATTTTTAGTAAAAATAGTAAATGAGTGTTAATTACAAATATATTTTATGACAAAACATACAAATTAAATAGAATAAAGGAGACATTATGATGACTAAGATATTGTTGAAGTATGTTATTGTGTCAACTTATTGTTGAAGTGTACAATGTTATGTCTAGATTTATGTTGGCTTATGTGAGTAAATAATAACTTTATAATTGCAAATTGATGTAGATTTTATCTAAATAAATAATCTGATATTGTACTATCCTATAGCCACAAAATTTTTATATATAATATTATTATGGTTGTCTTACATGACTATGGATTTATATCGAATCTCGAATAGGTCAAGAAGTAAATGAGCCCTGCGTTAGTGGATAAGAAGTTGGTTGCAACATTAATGAGGGGATAAGGTAGTAAAGATTCTATGCAGGGAGGAAGAGGAGATAAGAAGGGAGTGAGATGGATTTGGAAAATGAGGTTGGCATGAAGAAAACATAGGAGAGGACTCTGGTTTTATGTGGGAAAGGGAAGAATTTGAACTGGTTGTTCTGGTTGTACTCAATTTTGGGCTCGAGGGTCTAAGAACATAGTTCTTGGATCTAGATAGTTGGAGAGACTTTCCTAGTTGGCAGGGTGGAAAACTAAGCCAATTGATTGAGCTTTCTAAGTAATCATGCACGTAGCTATTCTAAAGGACAAAGCTGCAAACAAAAGTGAATCTTGGAAAAGATACTAATGTACATGTATTTTAAGTTATGCTTCAAATTTGTGAATTAAAAGAGAATCTTATGAACATGCTACCATGATTATGCTCAAATTTGTGAATTAAAAGAGAATCTCATGAACATGCTTCCATAATTATGATGTTTTTTCGATGTATACCTGCTACTTTTATTTTATTTATACCTCCTAAGGAAAAAGAGTTTACTTGAAACAAACTAGGAAAGTAAAGGCTAATGGAAAGAACGGAATTGTAAATAGTTAGATTTCCCTTAATTTAACCTAGGGACCTGGGGAGGTCTCTACAGAAAGTGAAGGGTTGTGGTTGAATCCGACAGAGTGGTTGAAATGGTACCTTTATATGGATCTTCATGAGATTTTATTTAGTGATTTCCCCATTGTGTTGTATCAATGGTTGTTTAAGTTTGCAACATAGAATAAAAATTTTCAAGGAGGAGCACCGATAGAGTGGAGCCCTCAGTTGATTCAGCGGCTGAAATGTATTAGCAATCCTATATCTAGGGTGATTTATTTATGGGTTGACATTATTTTGGAAGGATACATCACTGAAATTGTTGTCAACACAATAAAATCATATAGTGAGGCAGAAAGAGAATTATTCAAAGGACCTAGAGGATGATTCCTAACATCATTAAATATTTGGATCAACATGCTCGTATGTGAGAAAGGGATCCTGAGAATGGATTTTGATGAATAAATAATTGTTCCCAAAAACCTGGGAGTTCTCACAAGAGAAGTTTTAGAAAAATGGAGCAGAGTAAGCTGAGATGTTTCTTGGTGATAGCGAGACTGAACTAGAGGGTGGATGTCTAAGAAGTGGAAGAACGTTTCGGTCGAGAAAGGGAAGAAGGACTACGACCAGAAGAGGAATTTGTAGTGTGACTGGAGGAGAGAACTATGAATTGGCATCGCACTTTAATGAAGGTTCTTGCGATGAGGAAGAGGAATACTAACCTATATCTGAAAAAGAAGAAGAAGAAGAATCCCCAAATCCAGAGTACGAGCATGGCATATCCATGACCCCACATACATATTTGGAGGTAATATCTAGAAACTCATCGCCCAATGGTTTTGTTAATCCACCATTTCTAAGAAAAAATATAATGGTCATGAACGATATAAAGCTACCAATATTTAATGGATATGGGTTAGAAGACCCTAATTGAACATTGGTTTCTATGTGAAGCCATGTGGACCGTTTGATAGTTCCAAGATGAATCCATCAAGAAAAATCAAATGATCACAACCCTTAAGGGTCATGCATTGAATTGGTACATGAAATTATACGCGGTTCTGACAAGAATCCCACAAAAAACAATAAACTAAATCCAAGCTGGATTAATAGACGAGTTTAGAAAGCCCAAATCTAAGTCGCATTGTCTTACAAAGATAAAATAAATTAAGCAATTACCTATAGAGTCTGTTTGGGACTTGGACCAAAGATTCAAGATGCTGATGGCCAAATTAAGTTTTCAAATGTCAGATGTTCAGCACAAAGAGTGGTTCATTGCGGCATTGATACTGCACATACAAATTCCTTTGATACAATAAAAAATTGTATCTCAGGTTGAATCTCTAAAATTGGCTATGAAGTTGGAATCATCATCGGTCGAAGAGACCGGTGCAGGGATAATGTATATCTAGTCCCAACTAACCAAACTTACACTACAAATTCAATATATCAAGAAGGTAAAGGAATTCCAAGAGGAACTATGATGTACCAGATGTAGAACCAAAGGACACCACAAAGACAATTTCCTGACATTTATAAATTATGTCACATCGGGAGCACTAAACCCGATAAATACACAAGGGATGCCTTGGTGTAGAATCTCTCAAACCAGAGGGAATCAGTCACAAGAATGTTTATACTTAGAGAATATCGTAAGTGCATCGGTCATTTTATACTATGAATTATGTATATCAGTAGGCCATGATGAGAAATATTGCAGAGCATATCAACTACGACAGGATAAAACAATTGATACCTATTTAATGAAGAATGATGAACAGATGCAAGTTGAGTGAGCTTAAGATCAATATCTACAGGCTCGGTATCTTCAGGACCAATATCCACAAAACCAGTACCCACAACAAAAACAACCTCAACCCAAGGGTGGTGGAATTTTTAGAGGTCGAGGAGAAGGAGGATGATCCAAATCGTGGTGGCTGAGACCCGGGGGGATTGAATGACAGAATAGGGGGAGATTAATGCTACAAAATTGTAAACATTTTATGCATAGAGTAACATAAGGTAACATAGCATGCATGGAGGGGTGAGGATCAAAGAGGGTTCTTTGAGCCTCACCTCTCAAACCATATTAAGAAAACACTCAGAACCAAAAACCAAATAATTCAATAGAATAAAAGAAACTTAGGATGAAAAAAATCCTTGAATGCTTTATTGAGAAGGCATAGAGCCTTTTTATAACATTATTACAATGTGCCTCGGAGCAATACCATTGTTTAATACCATGCGTTGTGAAATACCATGGATGAGGGAGGTACAATATGCCTTGAAGCCATACCATGGATTAAAACCATGGGTTGTCGATTACCATTGATGAGAGAGGGTGGACTCTCCATTTAATGCTTTTATGATGACTGAGAGAGGGTGGCCTCTCCATTTAATGCTTTTATGACTCATACATCTTAATTTAGACCATATGCCCCCTGATATTCGGATCATTCTTCCTCCCTTAGAAAATGATGGTCCCCATCATTTCATGCTAGAAAGAGACCCATAATTACAATGTGTCAATTACTAATGAATAGAAGGGTTTTCTGTGGTTAACCCATAACTTTGGGTTTTGTGTGGTTGAACCTTAACCATGTGTTTTTTGTGGTTGAACCATAACCATAATTACGGGTTTTGTGTGGTTTACCCCTAACCATTATTACAATACATAATCATGGTTTTTATGTGGTTGAACCATAACCATGGGTTTTGTTTGGTTAACCCACAACCATGATTACAATAGGATTTCATAAAATTCCAAAAATGGTCTTTGGTGAAGTTGATGTCTCACTGCAAATCCATTCATAGCTTCTGATGCAAGTGATGAAATTGAATTCCATTGAAGACCGATTTGATATAATGAAGAGGCCTTTCGATCAATATAACATAGCTTCTCTGAGGTGGCCCAAGGAGTGAGAAAATGGTTGCTAAATCTCAAGGGACGTGCAAGCACTAGTTTTGCAAACATATGTTGCTTCAATCGGTGATATCTCTCAAACCAAAGATCCAAATGAAAAAATGTGAAATACCCATTTTAGCTAATGGAAATATATTTCCTATGAAATATGGTAGAGCCTTTGATACATTCTATAGATCCCATGGTACTTATTTTAATTTTCTATACATGAGGTCACACTGTGTACAGACATAGGTTGCTTCAAACAAGCATATCTGACAAACCAAGAATGTAAATAAAAAACCAAAAATACCCATTTTAGATGACGGAAATATATTTCCAATGAGCTATGGAAGAGCCTTTGAAACTATCTATGCAATTTGCAGCATCTTTTTGAAGTTTGTAAAGATGTGTTGACCTTTAATTCATCTATCATGGTGTTTATATGATGGTCATAATATTATGGTTGGGATGATATGGGGCTAGAATGAGGTATCCCAAGCTCCAATAAGCATTCAAAAAGGATTTTATTTCATTCCATGGCCACATGAGGATGAAATAATGACTGGTATGAAAGTGTAGAGAGCCACAAAGGATTCCAATGGTTTGTAGAGAAAAATCGAATGTTGTAGAGATCATGGAACTTGTTGTTGCCACTTAGATATCCTATATTACATGAGGACCAACTGTGATGCTTATAGTGTATGGCCCAACAATGGAATATGAGTGTGCTAAAAGGAGGATGGAAATCTCTAGATATCTTTGAACTCAAACTAATCTCAAACCCTCATTCCCATGGAGAGCGTACCTCCTCTCATACCACTAATCCAGATTTTGGGGGCTGAGACCCGGGAGGATTAAATGACAGAATAGGGGGAGATTAAAGATGCAAAACATTTAACATTTGATGCATAGAGTAACATAGAGTAACATAGGCTGCATGGAGGGGTGAGGCTCAAAGAGGGTTTTTTTCAAACAATATTGAGAAAACAATCATAACCAAAAACCCAATAATTCAATAGAATAAAAGAAACTTAAGATGCTAAAAATCCTTGAATGCTTTATTGAGAAGGAATAGAGTCATTTTATAAAATTATTACAATGTGCCTTGGATCAATACCATGGGTCAAAACCATGGGTTGTGAAATATCATGGATGAGAGAGGTATAGTGTACCTTGAAGCCGTAGCATGGATTAAAACAATGCATTGTCAATTAGCATGGATGAGAGAGGGTGGCCTCTCCATTTAATGCTTTTATGAGTCATACATTCGAATTTAGGCCATATGCCCCCTGAAATTCAGATCAAAGGAGGATTGGGTCATGGAAGAGGACAAATTATATGTTATAATTGTGCACATCCTCGACAATTTTCCAAGGACTGCACGAGTCCTCCTATGGCATGTTTGTACTCCAAAGCTTTTGATCGTACTGTCGAGGAATGTACTCACTTGATTGTGAGATATAATACCAAGGACGTGAGAAACCAGAATTGTGAGAATTTATTCCCAATAGGATATAGGATCCAAGGATATTATCACAATTCAATATTGCTCACAAAATATGCACAAAATAGCTTAAAGAGTGAAAATAGCATATACCCATGAAGTCAACAAAAAATATTAATATGAGTGTCCAACATGTAACTATGTGTGGATCATATATATATATTACAATAGGGAAAAATCGTGAGGCCTTGGAGGTGATCTAGATGCATACAAGTGCCAGACCATGATTTGACCATCAAATCCCCCTAGGTGTACCATAAGCTTCCTAGTCATCCAAAACGGTAAAAAATGCAAGCGTGAACATGGGTGAGGCATGGTGAAACACAAATGGAGGAATTATAGTCGTGGTTGAGTAGATAGGTGAGTGGGAGTGGCTCTAGGAGGCAATAAATTCCCTAGGAAGACCAAAAACCACCACAAACATGCACTAGCACCTAAAGTCAAACACATTTCCTAAATCTAGGGATGTGGGAGTGCACCAAGGATAATATTTCATTAATGAGGGAAACTTCCAGTGAGAATGATTAAATGGGAGCACCTAAACTGTCAGAATGATCAACCAGGAGCACCTCAACTATTAGTAAATGATCAATATCCCTAAGTCTAGACCATATAACATTGCATGGAAGCAAATGAAATGTGTCTAAGGTATAATATCATGGTACTAAGGTGTATTATTGCTGTAACAATAAGTGACCATATAGTTCCAACCCAAACCCTAATTAGATATCCAGAACATCTATGTTGAACCAATGGAACCACATATTGTTCTCATAATAACATGAGGTGTTGCGATTGGGGCAGATCAAGAAACACTCTATGGGAAACCGTAGGTGAAACTAACATCACAAAAGAAAGAACCATCCGATGTCCAAAAATTAAATGAAGTATTATTTGATGCACGACAAGAATTTGTTGAAAAGAATCAAGCGTCGAATGGTATGTGCTTCTATAGGGATAAATGTTAATTTCCTCCTTAACTCTATCAAGAGTAATCATCCTAGAGGACTCCTTGAAGATAATCCAATAGGATTGTGAAATATTAAGGAATTACAATATAAATATTTGGAGGTTGAAGCGTATATTTCTAATTTTTATCCATGTTCCTCATAATCTATCTCTCTTCCACATCTGGAGGCACAACAAAGAACACATGGATAAATTTTCCAATAATGGCTCAAGCATGGAGCAAGGCGTGATAGAGCAAAATGGGGTCCCACCCCATAGGAAATGGATACCATGTCTATGCTAACCAAGAGACTATATTATTTGAATAGATTTTGTGGAAGTGGAAAAGAGAAAGGGAACATGTCCCATGAATGTAGTACTTTCCATAGATGAGTATTAATTGACCCCTTGTGAGCTCTCGGGCTCACTCGTACCCAATATTGTTTTCTCATAGGAAATTATGGTGATGTTTATTGAAATTGGGGATTCATGTGGGACAATTATCATGCATGGAACCATCTTGACCTTGTATTACTTTCCTACTCCTAAAATCCTGTCAAATTGGAATGTGGGAGGGTGCTTTGAATCTATTTTGATTTGAAGGAAAGTAGCTCATTTTCTTTCTCCATGTCGAGTTGGCTACCCTTTGTTGGGTTTGTTGTAGTTTACATATGTTCATGTAATTGTAACTTCAGAATGTATTCATCCATATTTCTTATGTATTGTAACCCGATGTTTATTCCGAGATGTATTGTAATGTATTTGAGTCATGGCATACCCCTATGTTTATTCCGGGAATTTTATATAATGAGAAAGTCATGTCAAGTCATTGTGGGTAACCCTCCTATTGGTCAAGGGTTAAAGTCCCCACAGTTGTGGGGCCCTTGGGTTGTTAGAATATCCTAGTGAATTCGACCCTAGGTGAGTCATTGTAAGTCAAGGAAATAGCCCCCACCATTATGTTAACCTCCTATTGGTCGGAGGAGGCAAAGTCCCCACAAGTGGTGGGGCACTAGCGTTATTAGACACTCCTAGAGATGTAGGCTCTAGTAAGTAATTGTTAAGTGAGGCCGACATGTTGGAGTGGGTTCCAAGTGAATGAAAAAATATAAATAGAGACTAAAAGCCTCTATATTTATCACTTACAACAAACACACTCACTCATTGGAGCGCATGAGTGAGAGAAGAGAAGCTCTCTCAGTGAGAGAGAGAGAGACTGCTGATGTCGGGAGATCATCTTACTATTTTCCAGTTTTACCTTTTTTTGTTGATTCAATCTCTGAGAAGTCGTAGGGTTTTATCCTTTATGGTTTCCCCAAGGAAAATTCTTTGTGTCTCTTGTCTCTTGTGTTGTGCTTATGTTTTATTACTGTGCTTGTTATTCTCTCAGTGAAAAGATCCTAAGATGATAATGCTAGGTTATATGATGAAAATCTAACATGGTATCAGAGCTAACCTGAGAATAAGACATTGTGCAGCTATTCAATCTAGGGATTCTTAGTTTTGGGGTTTCTCTCCACAATCCATCAGCAAAAGTATGCTAGGATGACTCTCCATTGAAGAGAGCATCTTTCTGTCGAAGCAGAATTCGATTCCGAGCATTTTCAGTTTTTGATGCGGAATTTAGGGCTCTCTACAAAAGAGGAAATTTTTACTGAGCCCAGAATAAGATTGTTCTCCTCATCAAAAATGAATTTTAGAGAACTGGATCAAGAAATTTGGTTGGGTGAAACTATGGGAAAGTCAAACCCTAGTTTTAGCCCAAGCTAGAAAAACCCTAAATAATAAAACTTCTAAGTTTTTGTACATTTGATATATCCCAAGATTTGTGAAGGAATAGGAGCTGAAAATTGCAGGGCTGAAGATAAAATCCGGATGTACACTGTGTCCAAAATTCAGCCTCATATTCGCTATATTCTAGGAGCTATGATCCCTCAAAGTTAGGGTTCCAGCCTCTTCCAGAATTCATCCCTAAACAGGACACCTGGGGTGAATTGCAATATCTTGGGATACAAAGGTCCAAACGGAATTCATGAAGATGTTCCAGAAAGGGAACAGAATTTCATTTTGATGGTTTGAAGATCATACTTAGAAGATGAACCAGTGACACATACCTTGCCATACGACTTTGTTGTTCTAAACAGTCCTGTAACAGGTCACCTTGGGAAAAGGATCATAAATTCCAAATGGTGAAAACAATTCTGATGAAACCTATGGTGTTAGATCATGAGCATTTGAGGTTTCCTGAGTGCAAAATTTTAGACACGGAGGAGTAGTAATTTCAGAGATACCACAGCAACAGTAATAGGCATTTCTGCAGAAGAAATTGGAAAACTACGGCTTCCTGTTCTGAGAGCTTCCCTCCACTGTTTTCAGAAAAGGAGTACATTGGAAAGCTCCATTTGAAGAGATTTATCTGTCTATCCAATCAGAACTGAAATATTCCAAGTTTTGAAAATTAGGGTTTCTGTGACAAACACTAGATCATCCAGCTCCGGAACCAGGACGGACACCTCAAATCAGTAAGATCGAATCCTTTGCTATTTTCATTTAAGGTTCTCATTTCAAAGTGATCTATCACATCATCTTGATGACAAGCTTGGTGAAGTTGAAAACTTCCAAGCATGGAAGTATATGATCTCTCTGAAGAAAATGAATGGGACACCTACATGAGTAGACATGTTCCAGTTCCAGAGGGAGATGAGGCTAGAAGCCTTACACAAGAAAAACTTGGTCAAGGCCAAGAAGATCATGGTTGATTCAGTCATGGATCAACTTGTACCACAAGTGTCTTCCCTAAAGACACCGATGACGTTTGATTCCTTAACCAAGCTATTTTAAGGGAAGAACATAGATCGGAATATGACCTTAAGAAACTAGTTGAAGGAAGTGAATATACAGAATGCACAGACCATACAGTCATACTTTACAAGGGTCTCTCAAATCAAAGAACAACTTGAAGTGGTAAAAGAAGAAGTTAAGAATGCAGAAGTGGTGATAGCCACCTTGAATGGTCTCCCAAGATCATGGGATTCATTCATTCAATGAATGTGTGCCAGAAGGAAGTGATTACTTTCAATAGACTCTAGGAAGAAGAAGAAGCTCGACTCATAAGAAGAGAAGAGAAGATGGGAGAAATTGAAGATCAAGCTCTCACCATCCAAAGAAGATCCCTCAAGCAATGAGGAATATGAAGAACTCAACTCTTGAAGCACATCTTATCCACCTTAGCATTTGGATAAGAAATGATGGTATTATGAATGAAGAAGACAATGAAGCTGAAGACTCAAGAAGGAGCATACCCACAAAACAAATAAAGATAAGTATTCAATTGGATTTTCATAATATTATTTTGTTATGAATTTATTTATATTCAGTTGATGTATTATGCATGATAAGATGTTTGCATTAATGATAGTATACTACTAATATGCATGTGATGGGTAAGTAGATCATGGTGCTATACAACTCTCCATTGCTACTTATCTATAATGAAACCTCTTTGCTGACATATTGGATTAATGCACAATCTCAATGTTGTCCTGGTAGAGATGGAAGGCATCTAGAAAGTTTTAGTAAGATATGGATGAATGTTGTATTGGCTAAAGTAGTTTCATGATCATATATTTATGCATAAGTATTTTCCAGTATGAATATTCCTTATGAAATGTTTCTAACCATACAAATGCATTTGACTTGTAGGAAAGATCGCATACATAATCGCAGACAAGCAAATGAGACTTGTTCCGAAGAACAAGTGATGACATTTCAAAATGGAAAATAATATGACGAATACAGTGACATCATTGATACAGAACCTTCCAGCTAACCAAGGAGAAATGGAGGACCAGTTCAAGAAGAATGATGTCCAGGATGCAATATTGATACGTGAAGGGAAGTTCGTAGTTCCATCATGCAGTAGATGGAAACATCATGGGATACAAAGCAAGATTCGTAGCACGAGGATTCTCATGAAAAGACGGCATAGACTATGAAGAGACATTTGCAGCCACTAGAAGTGAAGTCACATGACATGCATAATCATGTGTGCAAATGAAAGAAGGCCTTGTATGAGTTCAGAAGACACCCATGGGATAACACATACATGATGAGCTTAATGAATATCTTAACCTTTGCTACAAGGTTGATAAAGGATGACAAGCTCACAGATGGATGTGAGAAGAACTTTTGAAAAAGTTCAAAATAGAGGATCTTGGTATCCAATGATCCTAGATGGATACTACTTGTCACTCCAGTACATAATGTTTCAGTGCATAGAGTACGGAAGACAGAGGGAGGATGATGCTCCGCTTCAGAGGGAGTGACTGCAGAAGATCCTAAGGTTCAACATGGGATGACAGGATGGATAGATTACTGATGACTCTAGGCTTTACTGAGAGTAAAGCGGATTCCAACCTTTGCTTCAAGGTTGAAGGTAGAAGACCAGTGATGCTCATGTTATGTGTCAATGCACTATTGTTCTAGACATGGAGGTGTGGACAAGGGAAGTATGCATTAGAGATTTTGAATAGGTTCAGGATGATGGACTACATGACCACACCTATGGCATCAAACATGAATCTATTGAGTGATGCTTCATCAGAGATGGTTGATGCTATGATGTATCGTCAGATGATTGGGTCCTTGATGTACCTAAGACTAGATATTTGCTTTGTTGTGAACACATTGAGACATGTTCACCTGATGGTTGCAAAGCATGCAGGGGTACAGTTGATTATGGGCTCAAGTACAATGCGAATCAAAAGATTAACCTGGAGGGTTATGTTGATTCAGATTGGGTAGGAAGTTCCATCAATAGGAAGAACACTTCAAAGTGTTGCTTCAGTATGGGATCAGGTGTGATCTTTTTGTTTAGCAGGAAGAAATCCTGTGTGGCACTGAGTACAACAGAATCAGAGTACGTCGCAGCTTGTTCATCTAGTTGTGAGGCAGTATGGCTAAGGAAGCTACTGTTGGATTTATTTTATCTCCAGTTGGATGGTACTTGTATACATTGTGACAACCAGAGTTGTATGAAGTTGTCAGAGAATCCAGTGTTCCATGACAATTCAAAGCATATCGAGATAAAGTACCAATATATCAGGGATATGGTGTAGAGAGGAGCAGTGAATCTCTAGTATGTTGCGACGGAGGAACATATAGATAATGTGTTAATGAAGCCATTGTCTAGAGTGAAGTTCAAGTACTTCACGTAGAATCTTGGTATTCTCTAGATCGAGGTTTCCTCCAAGGGAAAGTGATGAGTCCCAAAGCCATTCTGATGAGTAGGTCAGATGTAAGGGCTGAGCAATTTTGTCATGGTGAGAGGATTCAGTTCCTTCCATGTCAGATATGAGTGCTGAAATCCATAGCCATTCTAACAAGTAGGTCAGATATAAGGGCTGAGCCATTCTATCATGGTGAGAAGATTTCATTCCTTCCATGTTAGATATGAGTGCTGATTGCCATTCTGGGAATGGAGGTACCTTGTTATTTACTAGGAACATTTAGTCCAGGAATGAGAGAGCCATTCTGACAAGTAGGTCAGATATAAGGGCTGAACCATTCTATCATGGCTAAAGGATTAGGTTCCTCCCATGTCAGATGTGATTGTTGGCCATTCTGTCGTGTAGAATAGATGTAAGGGCAACTGCCACTCTCCTGGAGAGTGGAGGCACCTACTCCATTACTAGGTAGCTTAGTCTGGGATTGGGGGCCTTTCTAACGAGGGTGGAGGATTCGGTTCCTTCCAGGTCAGATGTGAGTGCATGCCCTTCTGTCATGGTGAGAGGATTTAGTTCCTTCCATGGTAGATGTAAGTGCATGCCATTCCATCATGATGAGAGGATTCAGTTCCTTCCATGGCCGATGTAAGTGCGGGCCATTCCGTCATGGTGAGAGGATTCAATTCCTTCCATGGCCTATTTAAGCGCAGGACATTCTTTCATGGTGAGAGGATTCAGTTCCTTCCATGTCAGACATAAGGGTAGGCAATTCTATCATGGTGAGAGGATTCAATTCCTTCCATGACAGATGTGAGTATGGGGCCTTTCTGATGTGATTGTAGTTTACTACATGATTTGATGTGAGTGTTGGGTGTGACTTTCTGATGATTAGGTTAGATGTAAGTGCTAGGCATGCCTTTTTGATGAGTAGGTCAGATGTAAGTGTCGACCAAAGACCTACCTGATGTCTAGGCCTACAACCAACATGAAAGAAGGCTGGTTCTATAGAAATTCTGATGACGAGATAGCACACATGATGATGACCAGATGAGAACCAGATCGAGAGATGATCCAGATCCAGTTATGATGACTGCAAGAGTTCCAAATCGAGTATGATCCTGTGACGATGTTCCAGACCAAGTATGATTTAGTGACGATGTTCCAGACCAAGTATGATTTAGTGACGATGTTCTAGATCGAGTATGATTCAGTGACGATGATCCAGATCAAGAGATGATCCAGATCTAGATGAAAGATGACTAAATATGAAGATGAATTGAATATGAAGATGATGAGAAGATGACGATGATTTAGATGACACAGAGAAGAAGACTTGTGCTGATAAATTATGTCGATAGAATACCTTCCTAGTTAAGAGGGAGTGTTGACGTAATTGTAACTTCGGAATGTATTCATTTGTATTTCTTATGTATTGCAACCCAATGTTTATTTCAGGATGTATTGTAATGTATTTGAGTCATGTCATACCTTGATTTTTATTTCGAGAAGTTTCTATAATGAGAAATTCATGTCAAGTCATTGTGGGTAACCCTCCTATTGGTCAAGGGTTAAAGTCCCCATAGTTGTTGGGCCATTGGGTTATTATACTATCCTAGTGAATTCAAACCTAGATGAGTCATTGTAAGTTGGGGCAATATTCCCTACCATTATGTTACCCTCCTATTGGTCGGAGGAGGCAAATTCCCCACAAGTGGTGGGGCACTAGGGTTATTAGACACTGCTAGGGATGTCGGCTCTAGTAAGTAATTGTTAAGTGAGGCTGACATGTTGGAGTGGGTTCCAAGTGAATGGAAGAATATAAATAGAGAGTGAGAGACTCTTTGTTTATCACTTGCAACAAACACACTCACTCAATGGAGCACATGAGTAAGAGAGGAGAATCTCTCTTAGTGTGAGAGAGAGAGACTGCTGCTTTCGAGAGATCATCTTACTGTTTTCCGGTTTTACTTTTTTGTGTTGATTCTATCTCTAAGGAAGTTGCGGGGTTTTCTCCTTTATGGTTTCCCCAAGGAAAATTATTTATGTCTCTTGTCTCTTGTGTTGTGCTTATGTTTTATTGTTGTGCTTGTTATTCTCTCACTGAAAAGATCCTAAGATCATAATGCTAGCTTATATGATGAAAAACTAACAACATCTCTGTATTGGGAAGTTGTAGATGATTTTTATTCCTTGGGAAATGTGTGTTCTAGTTTTCAACTTAATGCAGGGAATAACCCTTATTAGTTGGGTGTTTTTGAGAGTGAGATGGTTGCGGTTTCTCAGACTATTTGGGAGACAAATTATCAAGCTGTCTATATGCAGTTGAGAATGATGTTGTCTTCGAGGGAAATTTTTGGTGGAGTTAGAAATGACATCGGATACTTAAAGCATATGTTGAGTATTTTCAGTGACACATTTCAAGGAATCGTGGATACATTAAAGCCAATATCCTCCCAGATATCCGTGTTGGATTCTAGAGTTGAAGACATTGAAAGTAATATAATGGAGTAAGGAGGCCAAATTAAGTGATTAAGAGATGATTTAGACAAGTTGTTGAGCATGATATAGGGAAACCATAACCATACAACTCCACCTATCCAAGTCAAATCCATGAATGAATATTTGGTCCACCAACCTGTTCCAGAGCATCCTAAGGAGAATTTGGCTTGGCATGGATAAAAAATATGTTTAAGTTTCTAGTTTCCTATAGCTAATTATTTTATCTATGTTTTTACATTGCATTTACTTGTTAAGCAAGTATTTCCATGTCTATAGTACTATATGTTTTATAAATATTGTAGCTATTGAATAAATTCTAGACGATAAGCTATATTTTGGAACATTTTGGATCTGTAGGTCATATTTTCTATTCTAGGAGATACACAAGAATTTGATATATGATATTTATTCTTCAAGATTTTAATACAAAATAATAATCATTTCTATTGAAAATAAATAAATAAATAAATAAATATGCATACCTCTCAAATATTCAAGATTGAAATAAGGTTTTAGTGAAGACCTTGAATTCCAAATCATACCAATATCATCAATAACATTTGTTCTTCCTTTGGTAATATTGAGCATGAGAAGTAATGTTTCCTATTATCATATAGTAGGTTAAGCATCAAGAATAACTTGGAAATGAGGTTGGAGAAAGAGGGAATTGCTCATGCTCATCAATTAAGATGCCACCTTTATTTTAAAATATATTTTAGACTGGTCTTCCTAAACCTTATCGATGATCTATTAACATTATAAAAAATGAAACATTGTACTTCTCTTCAGACACATGTTTGTCACTAAAACATAAATGTGACATATAAAGAAATTGTAGTTTTACCTTGATGTCTTTAAATTGTTGGTCTTGAGACTCACATTTACCACTAAAATGTTGGAATTATGACTTAAAGAGAGAGAAAATAATGCATTCAAACATGACATGTGGATGTAGCACTTCATATAAAAAGTGATGATTATTTTGACAAAAAATCCTTTCAACATTTTTTGACAAAAAATCCATGCCTTGATTCTTTTATATAATTTTTAACATTTGTTACAACATGATGATAGAAACAACAATAAAATTTGTATGCAAATGTAGTTATTAATTTACATTCTTAAGAATAATTCATACTTCCAAACTAAGTATTAATAGGATTGTTGCAGACACAACAGATCCCATCTCTTTATCCAAAACATGGGAGCCCCAATTTTATATGGAAAGGTAATGTTTTAGGTTCCTCAGTCATTTTTATGGGTTCCCCATAAAATTCATCATGGTTTCCATGTGTCCTTATCATTATTTGATTTAGTTAACAATTTTGTAAAATTCATGCACTTTTGGTGTGTTTTTGGGAATTTCCGGAAGAATTAAATTTTCCAAAAAAAATGTTCCTGAAACCCGCAACCCAAATCCTGAAATTTCGAGTTGCGGGAGCTTGGTTTTCATGTTTCCAACTTTTCATTCTCGCAACCCAAAACCTGTAAATTGGGATGTGAAGTGAGGAAACATTTTTTATATTTGCATTTTGTCATCCCAAAACCCGAAATTTTTGGATTCCGGATTTCAGGAAGAAGTTTGAATTAAGTGTGGTGTGGTGATTTTATGAAACCTGGATTTTAGGATGTGGATTGTGGGAAGGTTAATAAAATTTAAATCTTGTGACTTGATTGTGCATCCCACAATATTTAATCTCTGCCATCTATTTCTTTTAATCCTACATTCTGAATTAGACCCATGTAAAATCTATAAATAGGAATGTTCTTTGCATTTTATTTACCATTTTCATTTTCAAAAATTGCAGTAATGTCTGAGTTTTACTGCAATTTTTTACTAGAGATCATTTTCTCAGCTTCAGTTGATTCAGGTTGGTCTTTTCTGTCATTTTTATGGTTTGTTATTTATTGTTACTGTTCTTTTTCAATTTGTCTTGATTTATTATTTATGCATTTAAATAGAGTTATTCAATCTCCCAAAATGTCACAAATTAATCGCTACAAGAACATACACAAAGACAGGATGACCAAGGACCCAAACTTAGGTGTCTTCTCAGACACCAGTTGTAGGATTATTGAGATTTATCAAATTGAATGGCCCAAATTCTACTCTATATTTGACAATGATCACCTGACTGATATTGAAAATGACCAATTGGCTTATAAGAAAATTAGGGATTCTGGGCTACATACCATTGCTTCCATGCCTGCTATACTCCCCTATACTGACACAGTCAAATGGATTGTGGACCATGCAATCCCTAAAGACTGGTCTTTTAATGATAGCATAGGTTCATAGTTAGCCACCTTCTGCCCAGAGGTTTTTACCTAAGATTATGCTCTTAAACCGGTTGTGCAACCCCTTAATGTTTATTTTTCCCAAGCTTGCAAGACCAGGTACAATTTTAATGAAATGTTGAAATCTTGGATGAATGAACCTAGCAAGTTTTTGCATAAATATGATAACCCATACCTAGTCGCCTAGTTTAGGGAACCTTAAGTATTCCTTGTTGGAAGCCATGTTATGAATACTTTATGGTCTTCCCAATTGTTATGTCTTTAAAGTTCAATGTGTTATGGTTGCCCATCATGTTCTGACAATTGGTGAGTCTTTTTCGTGGGCATAAATCCTATCGCTAGAGCTCAAAATGGCTATCCAAGATTATCAGAAAGCTACTTCCCACAAAAATCCAAATTTATTCCTTTCGGCCTTTATAATTGATGTATTCTGCACTGACTTCCAATATCCCAATTTGGGATGGAACTAGACTTTACCAGACCCTCTAGTACCTATTTATTATTCAACACTATGGGATGCTAATTACGAAGCTATATTTTATGAAATATATGAACATTTCTTTGGCGGCATTTATTTTTCAATATTTAAATAGGAACCTCCTGCATTTTCAGCTGAGAATACAACTTTCATTTCCATAATGGGTGACTGGTATGTTGGTGAGTCATTTTCATACATCCAAATTTGGGGTAGCAATGCTATCCATATGCTTCCCAATATATTTCCTAATAGGTTGGTCATTGAAGAGGTTTCTTTCCAGACTGTAACTGATGGTGTCTACAAGAAACTACTTGGTCCTAAACAGAAAGGATGGCCTAAATTCCATTTGAACCTCAGGCCATTGGTTGTTCCAACTTCAAATTGGGATGCAGTGTTGGGTGATCAGGTAGCTTCATTGAAAATTGGTTTTGCTTGCAAAAGGAAACATGACCCTAAAGGTTTTCTTGGTGCCCATTTCAAGCAAAACCATATCAAGATTGATTATGTTCATGAGGAAGTCCCTAATCATTCTATTTATCAGGGAGTGAAAACATTTTATGAAGTCCTGGCTAGAGCTAAGAGAAAGGATGAACAAAACCTCATTTTACAAGATCAACAGGAGATTAAAACTAGGGTTTTGGTTCACTAGATAATGGAGCTAAACATACTAGAAAAGGAAAGAAAAGATAGAGAAGGTAAAGAATCCCAGGAAGCAAAAGTTCCACCAATGATAACTTATCCAGATGGAGGTAAAGGTAAAATCCCTATGGAATATCTTCCATAGGTAACTCTTGCGCAACAATTAAAAACTATATTTCAGAATTCTCGACAATCAAAGCATAAATTAGACCAGATGAATTCATTTTTGGACACTCAAGTAGTTGTAAATGCTAATATTGTTTCTAGCATTCAAATAACTACTACATTTACGTACGTATGTGATGAACAAGACACAACTGAGGTTAAGCTATTTAAGAAACAAAAAATTAGGATAATTGCTACTCAAACCCCTTTGCTTGTGATCAAAGAAGTAGATCAATATTTGCAATAATTTACATATTTGTTCAATGGTATTGGTATGAACTGTTCTATCCATGTTCAGAATATTTCACAATGCACTTCTAATTCTAACTCTTCAACTTCAGCATTGCTCCTCTCATCCATCCAAACTCTTTCTACTTTTCCTACTAGAGCAATCCCATCATCCTCACTATCTCAACTCTATCATACTTTGACCTTTACATATGCCCCTATCATACCTAACTCAGTCCAACCTCCCATGTTTCAATATACCCTTGCAGAGACTCGATCCCTAAAAATTCTTCTGTAATTACCCTCATTTACCCTTTCATCATCATCAATCCATGAGAACATTTTGGTGCCTTCATCATTAGTTCCATTTGCTAACGTTCACATTCCATCTCCTGAAACTTCCATCCCGGTCCTCTCTTCAACATCTGAAACAACACTTGATCAAAACATTTCTTTCTCATTACCTACTTCTCATGTTACTATGCCTATACCCACTTCCACCATAACTCAGACATATTCATTAGTCTCAATAATGGATGGGACAACATCATTTACTGAGTCAGTGGTTGAGTTTGATGAAGACATTGTAGTCCCTCTTGGTGATTAATTCTACAATAAATCATCCAAGGCAGTGCTTATAACGAGAAAGAATAGAAGCAAAGATCAAGGTGGTGTTGAAGCTAATCAGATAATATGGACACAGTAGTCTGGTGATCCTCAGGTATATGTTGTTGATACAGCTACAAATTTGGGTGCATTCACAAGTGCTAAAATTGATGCAATTAACACATTGAACATAGAGTTTTACATAAGAAAGGAAGAAATAAGAAAGCTTTAAGAAATGTTGGACAAGACCAGAAGGGAGCATGATGCTTATGTTGTTGATCTTAAAAAGGTATTTGAAAAAAGGTTGAATGAATTGTAGCTGAAGAATAATTCTCTCCAAGATGAATTGTAGAAGGAATGGACTACAAATGCCATGATTACACGAAGGATAGCTGCATTGAAAAATAATGTGAAGATGCAACTGCAAGTGCAACTTCCTCTGCTTTTTCTAGGTTTTTTCAATAGGAGTTTAAGGATTTGTCCATCTAGGTAAATCAAGAGCATCATGAGTTGATAACTGAAATGTTTAGGACTCTAGATGACATATTTGAGACTCATGTTATTTTTGGCAAGTTGTCTCTCACTCTTGAGGAGCAAACAACCAAAGGAGAACAATATTCTAAGGCTTATGATGATAGTCTATATTCCAAAGGTATATAAAGAATAGACCAGAGAATATCACTATCCTTAGCAGTTTTCAACTAAAAAAAATCAGAATTGTTTTGAGTGCTTGGCTTAATTTGAATGAGATGATTGAAGATACCATTCAGAAGGCACGAGCTATCTGTGGGAGAAGGTGGTATTCTTTTAATAATATTATGGAAATATTACACTTTGCTAACATGGACCTCACTGAAAATGCTTGTCCTCCAAAGCCAATGATTGAATAGGTTGAACACCGGTGCAACGAAGCCAAAGAGAAAATTCAAGGTCTTGACCATATCAACATTGAAGACATGGATCAGTTAGTAAGACAACCTTTTTCTATTGAAGGCGAGATCGACATTTTTATTTGTATTTGGCACAAGTTGTCTAAGAACGAGATTGAAAATTTTAAATGTGATGCCCAACTTGGGTTTGAAACAACAAATGATCCAAACATAGATGAATTGTTGGAGATTTGGGCTAGGTAGAGAGAATTTCTTGGTTATTATTTTCTTATGGATATTCCAGTCCTAGTTTCTTGGGGATTTATTCTTTTGTAACTATTATTTAAAGGGGAAGTTTCTCATGCAATTAGGGGGAAATTTGGAGGAGAAAATCAGCAAAGGAGACTGGAGAAACTATGATTAATGCAGGTCTTGTAATTTGTTACAAACTTTCAGTAATACACATTAATCACAAGTTAATATTGAATGTTTCTAAATCTTTAACATACCATCGACCAATTTTGATTGATTGATAGTAATTTTAGTTGATAAGTAATTAAATATTTTTCACATTTCTATCAAATTGGTTAACATACTTATTTTTTTTCATATCAAGTTAACATGTACACCAAATGACATCCTTCTTTAGGTAGATCTAGCTTAGTTTAGATTTACTTCGTAGGTAGATTGTTTTATACTTAAGACACTTTTCTTCCTTCTATAGGAAGACAGATCCTTCGAGATTCAAAACTTGTCGACTCATAGAGTGCCAGCAGAGGTCGAATATCCATGGGTGTTAACCACACCAAAAAACTCGAGTATAGGGTAATAAATGCATAGGATTTCCTGAAGCCTTTGGCTAGGTTTTCATCCTCTGTTGTGAGCCTTGGAACACATTCCAGTAGCCAACTTACCTGAGGCTTCAACAAATGGTGCTAGAAGGAGGGCCTGAACTAAATCATGCCTAAACAAAATACATAAAATCCCCCTCCAACAAGAGATCCAATTTTTACCCGTATTCACACATGGGCGTCTTCATCCATTGAACAACTGGGACAAGATTCAGCCACCATCCTTGCTACTCCTGTTAATGAACAAAGAACTTTAGGGGCTAGGTACATCCTTGTATCACTTAATTTGGGACCCATCACATTCAAACAATTACTTAAAGGTAATTCCAATAATGTTTCTAGGATTCAGCAGAGGTTTGTTGAGGGGCGTCTTCAGATGAACAATCCCCAGACCAATAGTCGAGATAACCATAATCCAGATGACTGAAACAAAGAAGAAGGTAACAATTCTTCTAGTTATACATCGACCCCTAGATTAAATCTTGACTCATTATTTCTAGAACAAAGCACTCCCCAATGCAGAATAGCAACGGGTGGACCACCACCTTCACCCTCTTCTTCTTCATCTTCCTCAGACAAGTCAATAGATTTAGAATCTCACAATTCATTCCGAAGAAGACATCCCAATGGGTGACAAACGAACCAACAGACCTTGGTTATATGGAGATGTCGTGTCTATCTTAGGTGATCAACATAGATTGCCTAAGAATCCTCAAATGTGGCTTCCAAAGTATAACCTTGATGATAATATCCTAGTGGAAGACCACATTAAAACCTTTATTCATGCAATCATACTCAAAAACGTGATATACGAATATGTAGTCTCTAGGTTATTCCCCTATACTTTTGAGGGTAAAGCTTCCATGTGGTATTTTTATCTAGAAGCCATATCTATCCCATCATGGGATGTATTTGCAGAACTCTTTACTCAAAAATTTGGGTATGACAAGACCCCAGAGGATTTGGTTATAGATCTTTCCTCAATGAAAACCAAAAGGAAAGAAAGAGTAAAATACTACAAACATAGGTTTTCATATCTAAAAAATAGAATTCCTGCCACTGTTCTCCATGTGGGAGAATTTCTGGTGGCATATTACATTCAGGGTCTTCTGGCTCAAATAGCCATGTCAGTTAAAAAGGCTCACAAGGAAACCCTTCAGGAGGATTTATGTGAAGCCATCCAGGTAGAAAAGGATATGTTTTTCCTCAAATAAATACCTGACATACCAGCTGAATAGGCATCCACCTCCCATAGGAAGATTGAAAACGTTCCCAAATCCACCACCACAAATCTTGATCCTTTCAACATGTCCGACATGAAAAATATCCTCCAAAAAATTGCAAACGAGATAGTTGATTTGAAGAAAAATACTAATGAAAATCAAACTAATAAGACGGAATTTGCAAGGCCACCTTTCAGGATACCTAATCAACCTCCCCAAAATCTACCACCTCCTAATCCAAGTGAAGGATTCACCTCAAAATAAATATTCTTTGTTTTGAAAGCTCTAGCCTTAGGAACACAGGATGCCTCTGAATCCTATGAGGACCGAACAAACCAAGAGTCACAACCTCCACAAGAAGAAGAAGAAGAAGAAGACCAGCAGGTCAATACTGTAAGTTTCTTTTCTGAATAAGAAGAAGAAATCGAAACTATATTCAATTTAAAACATACCCATAACACTAGATCCAAAGGGCCATCCCCTCAGGAATAGCCACCTTTAACATCAGTTCCCAATAGAGGTAAATATCCCCCGCAAAATTATATTGTCATTCCAGAACCTGAATACAATTTGGCTGAAGATTTGAAAAGAGTCAAAGCTAATATCTCATTATTTGATCTTCTTAAAATCCCTTGTATAAGAGATTCCCTTCCTAAAAGTATGATAATCAGATAGCTAAGGGAAAATAAAAACAATAAACTTGACTCTTATGCTAAACCAAATAATCAGAAACCTGAAAGAAATGGAATTCCTCCTTTCTTGCTTACATTCGATATTTTCAATAGGAATGTGCACAATTGCATGATATATTTAGGTGCCTCATCAAATGTGATTCCTTTCTCTATCTGTAATAAATTAAATTCTACTTGGGAACCTTTCCCTATTCAAATTGTTCAGCTTGACAGATCGAAAGTTAAAGTAGTGGGAAGACTGAGAAATGTTCTGTTGATATTGTCTACTGATCCAAGAATCCACCAAACAATAGACATTGTAGTTGTTGACATCCCATAAATTTATGGGATGTGGCTAAGTAGACATTGTTCTGAAAAGCTGAAAGGTTACTGCACCAGTAACCGGTCTCACCTATGGCTACGCCTCAACAGAAAACCCAATGAACTTAAGGTCAGTAAAGAACCATTTATGAAGCAAACAATTACTGATCTTGATGGTTCCAATGAATCTATCTCCTACTTCAGCAATCACATTGAACACTTCACATTTGAAAACTATGATTGCATCCAGACTGGAGTTCGAGTGCACCAATAACGTAGCTGAGTAAGAGGCACTGGTCCAAGGACTCAGGAAATCCATTGACATGGGTGCAAAGGTAATTGAATGCGTTGGAGATTCTGAAATCATATTGAAACAAGTGAGAAACCATATACATTGCATGTATCCTCATTTAATTAACTATCAAAAGTTGATCAGGGATCTTACTAACTGTTTTTTAGCATTCAACATCAAGTTAGTCCCTAGATCATATAATTTTGACGCTAATATTCTGGCCAATATTGCATCTAGGTTGATCCCACCTAAAGGTTTGTCTCAAGAAAGGTTTTCAATTGAGTTGATGTACATGCCTTCCATTCCGTACAATGTCACGAATTGGAAAGTATTCGACGATGACCAACAAATATTGGACTTTCTTTCAACCCAAGACACCTTTCAAGGTATGCATATTAATGAGGATGAACATGATAAATCCTTGTCTGATCTTTCCAATATTATCCCTAGATCAGTTATCAACTTAGACATATTTTAAAACCTACAAGACAAGTTCAAATGAACCACCAACTATAATACCCAGAGTTCATCCCTCAATTATGAACCTGTCAACTTGGGCACTAAACATAATCCTAGCTTCATCAACCTTGGAGTTGATTTCTCTGATGAAGAAAGGAGAGCCTTTATCAAGTTGTGAAAATAATTCAAAGACGTCTTTGCATGGATGTACGATGAACTCAAAACATTTGACACTAGCATAATGTGCCATAATATCCCAATGTAACTAGAGTTAAGACCTTACCAAAATAAGTTAAGGAAGATGCATCCCAACTTGGAACCCTCAGTAAATAAAGAACTTAATAAGTTACTGACAGGGTGAATCATATTCCCTGACAGGAATACATAGTGTATTGCCAATTTGGTACACATTTGAAAGAAGAATGGGGGAATGAGACTGTGTTTCGATTTAAAAAAATTAAACAAAGCCTCTGAAAATGATAATTACCATGATCCTCCCATGGAGCATATTTTGCAGAAGGTGGCTGGGTCTGAGATGTTTTCACTCCTTGTTGGCTTCTCATTATACAAACAAATCCTAGTTTCCCCTGATGATTAGTTAAAAACATCTTTTAGGACCCCTTTGGGAACCTTTGCTTATAGACGAATGCCTTTCAGGCTGATAAATGTAGGAGCCACATTCCAGAGAGCTACGGATATAACTTTCAGGGGCTTAATACACAATTCTGTTGTGGTATACTTAGATTATGTAACAATCTATTCTAAAAAATGGCATGAACATTTGTCTGCTTTGAAACATGTATTTGAATGCTATAGAAGGTATGGGATTTCACTCAACCCCAAGAAGTCTATCTTTGCGGTTATAGAAGGTAAGATATTAGGTTTCATTAATTTTAAGGAAGGCATGATTATCGATCTAGAGTGCACTAAATCCATTTCAAATATCGGTCTCCCAGGTTCACAGAAAGCCATGCAGTCATTCTTGGGTAAGATCAATTTTGTTTGTCGATTTGTACCAAATTTTGCTCAGGTCGTTAAACGATTGCAACACTTAGTTAAGAAAGATGTATAGTTTAAATGGTTTGACAAGAAAAGAAGTTCCTTTTTTTAAATTAGGAGAGCCATTATAGAAGCACTTGCTCTAGTGTCTCCAGATTTCAACAGATATTTTATACTATACACCTTTGCTACTAACTTTTCCTACATAGCTGTCTTGACACAGAAAAATCATTATGATGCTGAAATGCCCATTTCTTTTATAAGTTCAATGTTTAAAGGAGTTGAACTTAACTATTCTCAGATCGATAAACATGCTTACACTATTTACAAATCGATAAAACATTATAGACCGTAGCTGTTGAAATTGAGGACTAAGGTGATTGTCCCTTATGTGACCATTCGAAATTTCCTTGTTCAAAAGGAATTAGGTGAGAAGAGGACTCACTAGATGACATCATTGCAAGAATATGACTTGGAGATCAATCTAGCAAAGATTGTCAAAGGGAAAAGTTTGTGTCTACTCACTGCTCAATTGAATGACTCTGAAGATCAACAAATTAAATGGGAGCAGGAGGAAGTTGTACCCACATGTTCTATTAATGCAATTGAAACTACAACATCTGAATGGTACAATCATATTAAGTTTTTTCTAAATCATGGGTTTTACCCTGAAACTCTTGACTCTAAAAAGCATAGAGCTTTAATGTTAAAATCAGCTCCATATCAATTTATTGACAATATTTTGTTTATAAAAAAATACGATGGAGTTTTCCTCATATGTTTAGAGAAGGATCAAACTGATGATATCCTTTTCTAATTTCATGCAGAACCTGCAGGAGGGAATTTCTCAAGAGAGACGATGGGTCACAAGATCATAAGGGAAGGATATTACTGGCCTACTTTGTTCATAGAGGCCCATGTTTTTGTTTAAAAAATGTGAGCCTTTTTAGAAGTGTGTTGGCAAAGTAAAAAAAACCTGACTCCCCCTTACAGCCAGTAGCAGTCCAATTCCCATTTCAGCAATGGGGATTGGATTTTTTTGAGCCCCTCAACCATGTTTCTTCTCTGCAACACAAGTACATATTGACAACTACTAATTATTTTACCATGTGGGTCGAAGAAGTTCCTCTTATATAATGCAATACAAACCAAGTAATATCCTTTCTTCAAAGTTAATAGTCACTAGGTTTGGTGCCCCTAAATATCTTGTTTTTTACCATGCATCCTACTTGATGCCCATTGATCTCACATCCTATGCCCTTGAAAAAGGGATCAAGCTTAATTTTTCTGCCAATTATTATCCTCGGGGTAATGGGCTTCACAAATCTTCCAACAAGAACCTGATAAACATTTTGAAGAAAACAATGGCCTCTCATCATAAAGATTGGCATACACAACTTTACAATGCTCTTTTGGCAGACTGAATCATCCCAAAGGTAGCCACTGGGAATTATCCTTATTGTTTAGTTTATGGCAAGGAAGCCATCCTGCCATCCAACCTTTATATCTCCTCATTACAATGAGCCCAATCCATTCAAGAAGATGATTCATCCCCTCTTCAACAGAGAATTGACACTTTGCTTAAGCTAGAAGAAGATAGAGAAAATTCCAAAAACAAATTGTGTCAACATCAACAATTAGTTAAATGATGGTTCGATGAGAATTCTTCTTCGAACAGATACTTTCAGTTGGGGATTTAGTATTGATATGGGATAAACAACATAAAGACAATAAATAATATACCAAGTTTCAACAACTTTGGCTAGGACCTTTCATTGTTACAGAAAAGATTGGTCCCAACACTGTTCGGTTGTAGAAATTGGAAGGAGTCACTGATACCTACCCAGTGAATGCGTCCTTGCTCAAAAATTAATTTTTTTGAACATTTCTATACCTTGTGTATATAGGTTTGATGTGTGTATTTTTTTATGTTTCCTTTGTTTGGATTGATTGTTTTCTGATATTGGTAGAATTTTTAATAATACTTGCACATTTGGTAATGGTGGTTGATCAGTTCATCTCAAGAATGCATTCTGAATACATTTTCAATTTCAATCTTTTTATCCTATGTCGAGATTTTCTTTATATAAAATCAGAAACCGATAATTGTAGCATTTTGGATCTATACATTATCATCCTAGTCAATATATTTATACATGCTTTATTTCTATAATGGGGGTTATGGAGGTAATTGGTTCTTCTAACCTCATGTATCCATTAGTGCAATGCAACATACCTTTATAACCTGGTCCACCTTATCTACGCTATATCCTATCATAGTCACATTGTAAATTATTTTCGTTAGCACTTGTGGATTGCAAGATGGGGGGTCTTATCACAAGCTATCCCATTAGGTTCATAGATTCTTGGTGGAATGACATCTTCAACATAAAATTGAGGAGATTCCTTTCAGTTTCTACTCAAAGATGGAAGATCCTATCATAGGTCGGTTCATTCATGATCTGCAAATCATCAATGAGTAACACTACCATTATGTGGATACCAAACCATGGTAGTGTCTTGTAATTCACACTCAATTAAATTTTGGTTTGTTCTTGTAAGGCAATTGTTGTACATAAGGACAGGGGGTCTTATCACAAGACAACCCTGCCATGATCATAGGTTTGATGTTGGATTGAAATTATCATTAGATGGTTACCAGGCCATGATAGTTGCTTTCAACAATACAGCTGGAAGACAAGGGGTCTCCTTACCGAGCTAGCTTGTTTAGTTTCCAGATCAGGTTTGTGAATGGAATTTATTACCAAATTGGGGCAGTGGTATTATAACCATAAGGTCTTATAGGTCTTTATTTAATTTTTTTTAAACGAGAAGAATCTAATAAATAAATCAAGGTGACCTATGATTGGATGTTAAGGTAGTCCTAGGTTTGCTCCTAGGTTCAACTTAAATTGTATGCCTATGATTGCCTGAAGGTAAAGGATCCTTATTCTTCTTCATATTTCCTAATCATATTTGCATAATATTCAATTGATCATGGATGGGAATGTATAAATTATTTTTGTAATTCTTCTTGTTGGTTACATCCTTATGTAAACATTTCCTAAAAATTCAGGCTGAATTATTTGTTTACTGACATGTTTTTCTTGGTAAGGAAATTTGTATTTACAGAGATAACTAGTTCATCCCATCCAGTCACCATTTGTTGTAGACACAACAGATCCCATGTATTTATCCAAAACATGGGAGCCCCAATTTTATATGGAAAGGTAATGTTTTAAGTTCCTCAGTTATTTTTAGGGGTTCCCCATAAAATTCATCATGGTTTCTATGTAACTATCATGATTTGATTTAGTTAACAATTTTTGAAAATTCATACAATTTTGGTTTGTTTTTGTGAATTTCAAAAAGAACTAAAATTTCCAAAAAAAATGTTTCTGAAACCCGCAACCCGAATCCTGAAATTTCGGGTTATAACAGCTTGGTTTTCATGTTTCCAACTTTTCATTCCCGCAACTCGAAACCCAAAAATCAGGATGCAGAGTGTGGAAGCATTTTTTATATTTGCATTTTGTCATCCCAAAACCCTAAATTTTTGGATTGTGGATTTCAGGAATAAGTTTAAATTAAGTGTGGTGTGGTGAGTTTCCAAAACCCGAATTTCAGGATGCGGATTGCGGTAAGATTAATAAATTTAAATCTCACGACTTGATTCTACATCCCATAAGATTGAATCTCCACAATCTATTTATTTTAATCCTACTGTTTGATTTCGACCCACAGAAAATCTATAAATAGACATGTTCTTTGCATTTTCTTTACCATTTTGGTTTTCAAAAATTATAATGTTGTCTGATTTTTACTACGAACTTTTACCAGAGATCATTTTCACAGCTTCACTCAATTCATGTTGGTCTTTTCTGTTAGTTTTATGGTTTGTTATTTGTTGTTACTCTGATTTTCTAATTTGTCTTTATTTATTGTTTATCCATTTAAACAAGGTTATTCAATCTCCCAGAATGTCACGAATTACTCCCTGAAAGAACTCACATAAAGACATGCTAACCAAGGACCCAAACTTCAGCGTCTTCTCAGACACCAGTGGTAGGAATACTGAGATTTATCAAATTCAATGGCCCAAAGTCGACTCAATCTTTGACAATGATGACGTCTCTGATATTCAAAATGACTAGTTGGATTACCAGAAAATTAGGGATTCTGGGCTACATGCCATTGCTACCAAGCCTACTATACTCCCCTACACTGACATAGTCAAATGGATTGTGGACCATGCAAACCATAAATACCTATATTTTAATGATAACACAGGTTTAGAGTTATCCACCTTCCTTCCAGAGGTTTCTACTAGATCTTATGCTCTTAAACCGGCTGTGTAGCCCCTTGATGCTGAGTTTGCCCAATATATCGAGACCAAGTATGATTTTAATGAAATGTTGAAATCTTGGATGAATGAACCTAGCAAGTTTTCATAGAAATATGATACCCTATAACTGGTCACATGGTTTAGGGAACCTTATTCCTTGTTCGAAGCCATGTTATGCAGACTTTATGGTCTTCCCAATTGTTTTGTCTTTAAATCTGAATGGGCTCTGGTCGCCCATCATGTTATGAAAACTAGTCAGTCTTTCCTGTGGGCATCAATCCTATTGCTGGAGCTCAAAATGGCTATCCAAGATTATCATAAAGCTATTTCCCAGAAGAAGCCAAATTTCTTCCTTTCATCCTTTATAATTGATGTATTCTACACCGAGTTAAAATATCCCAATTTGGGATGGAACTGGACTTTACCAAACCCTCTAGTACCTATTTGTTATTTAGCATTATGGGATGTTAATTATGCAGCTATATTTTATGAAATCTGTGAACATTTCCTTGGGAGCATTTATTTTTCAATCTTCAAATAGGAAGCTCTTGTGCTTTCAACTAAGGCTAGAACTTTCATTGCCACAATGGGTGAATGGTATGTTGGTGAGTCATTTTCATACACCCAAATTTGGAGTAGCAGTACTATCCATATGCTTTCCAAGATAGTTCTTGACAGGTTGGTCATTGAATAGGTTTATTTCCAGACTGTAACTGATGGTTCCTACAAGAAACTAGTTGCTCCTTAAAAGAAAGGATGGCCTAAATTTCCTTTGAAACTTGGTCCATTGGTTGTTCCAACTTCAACTTGGGCTACAGTGTTGGGTGATCAGGTAGCTTCATTGAAACTTTATTTTGCTAGAAAAAGAAACATGACCCTAAAGGGTTTCTTGGTGCACATTTCAAGCAAAACCATATCAAGATTGATTATATTCATGAGGAAGTCCCTGATGATTCTATTTATTACGGAATGAAATTTTTTTCTAATGTCTTGGATAGAGATAAGAGCAGGGATTAACAAAACCTCATTTTACAATATCAAAAGGAGATTAAAAATAGGGTTTCGGTTCATATGATAATAGAGCAAAACATACTGGAAAAGGTAAGAAAAGATATAGAAGGTAAAGAAGATCAGGAAGCAAAAGGTCCATCAGTGATAACTTATCCAGATGGAGGTAAAGGTAAAATCCCTATCTAATATCTTCCATAGGTAACTATTGCTCAACAATTAAAACCTATATTGCAAAATTATTAGCAATCAAAGCATAAAATAGCCCAGATGACTTTAGTTTTTGGACACTCAAGTAGCTATAATTTTCCAAACATAAATGTGATGAACACACCACAGCTGAGGTTAAGCCATTTAACAAACAAAAATTTCAGATAAATACTACTCATACCCCTATTCATGTGATGAAATAAGTAGATGGATAGTTGCAAGAATGTATAGATTTGTTCAATGGTAATGGTATGAAAGGTTCTATCCTTGTTCCAAATATTTTACAATTCACTTATGAGTCTAACTCTTCAAATTCAACATTGCTCCTCTCATCCATCCAAACTCTCTCTATTTTTCCTGCTGGAGCAATCTCATCACCCTCACTACCTCAACTCTATCAACTTTGACCTTTACATCTTCCCCTATCATACCTATCTCAATCTAATTTCCCATGTTTCAATCTACTCTTATGGAGACCTAGTCCCTGAAAATTTCTCTACAATTACCCTCATTTACCCTTTCATCATCATCAATCCTTGAGAAAATTTTGGTGCCTTCATCATCACTTCCAACTGCTAACATTCACATTCCATCTTCTGAAACTTCCATTCCAATCGTCTCTTCAACCTATGAAACAACACTTGATCAAAACATCTCTTTTCTATTACCTACTTCACATATTACTATGCCTATACCCACTTCCATCATAACTCAGACATATCGATTGGTCTCAATAATAGATGGGACTGCATCATTTACTTAGTCAGTTGCTAAGTTTGATGAAGACATTGTAGTCCCTCTTCGTGATTACTTCTATAGCAAATCATCCAAGGAAGTTCTTATAAGGGGAAAGAAGAGAAGAAGAGATCAAGGTGATGTTGAAGCTAATTAGATAATATGGACACAACAGTCTGGTGATCCTTAGGTAGATGTTTTTGATATAGCTACAGCTTTGGGTGAAATCACCATGTGCTAATCTTGACGCAGTTAACACCTTAAACAGGGAGTTTGACAAAAGAAAGGAAGAAATAAGCAAGCTTGAAGAAGAGCTGGACAGGACCAAAAGGGAGCATGATGATGATGTTGTTGATCTTAAAAAGGTATCTCAAAATAGGTTGAATGAATTGAAACTAAAGAATACTTCTCTCCAAGCTGAATTGCAAAAGGAACAAACTACAAACGAAAGTATTACATGCACGGGGGCTTCACTTGTTGAACAATATCCTATCATGTTAGTTCATATTGTGGGTTTTAAAATTATTAAAAATTGAACCAATATATTGCAGGTATTGGGGGGGTGAGGGGTTTAAGGTGGGGGTGGGTAGGGTGGTTTATAAGGATTGAGGTATAAAAAGGGATGGGGAGGAGGTTTTAAGTATTGGGAGGGAGTTTCAACAAAAATATTTTGGGTCAATATCTCTGGAAATTAAGTGTATTCTTTAATATCCCATGATCACACATGTTATGTGAGATGTTCACTAAGTGAAGTCTCTATGATTACACGAAGGATAAATACACTTGAAAAACAATGTGAAGATGCAACTACAAGTGCAGCTTCCTCTGATTTTTCTATGTTTTCTCAACAAGAGTTTAAGGATTTGTCCATCCAGGTAAATCAAGAGCATCATGAGTTGATAAGTGAAATGTTTAGGACTATGGATGACATTTTTTAGACTCTTTTTTTTTTTGGCAAGATGTCTGTCACTCTTGAGGAGAAAAAAACAAAAATAGAACAATATTCTAAGGCTTATGATGATATTCTGGATTGGCAAAGGTATATGAAGGATAGACCAGAGAATATCAATATCCTTAGTAGTTTTCAACTGAAGAAAATCAGAACTTTTTTGAGTGCTTGGCTTAATTTGAATGAGATGATTGAAGATACCATTCAAAAGGCGTGGACTATCTGTGGGAGAAGGTGGTACGTTGTTGATAATATTATGGAAATATTACACTTTCCTAACATGGACATCATTGAAAATTCTTTTTCACCAAAGCTAATGATTCAATAGGTTGAAAGTTTGTGCGACGAAGCCAAAGAGAAAATACAGGGTCTTGACCATATCATCATTGAAGTTGTGGATAAGTTAGTAAGACAAACTTTTGCTGTTGAGGGCAAGATCCACTTTTTTATCTATATTTGGCACAAGTTTTCTAAGAACAAGATTGAAAATTTTAAATGTGATGCCCAACTCAGGTTTGAAATGGAAAATTATCCAAACATATATGAATTGTTGGAGATTTGGGCCAGGTGGTGATAATTTCTTGGTTATTAGTTTCTTATGGATATTCCAATCCCAATTTCTTGGGAATTATTCTTTTGTAACTATTATTTAAAGGAGGAGTTTCTCATGTAATTGGGGGGGAATTTTGGAGGAGAAAATCAGCAAAGGAGACTGGAGAAACTCTGATTAATGCAGGTCTTGTAATGTTAAATTTTCATATGCTTAGCTAAGACATCAGTATTTCATTTCATTTTCATGACAAAAGCATGTAAACAGGATCACTGAAAGATAGACAAGCACAACCAAAAAAAAGGAACACAAAGATTTATCCTGGGAAAACCCTAAAGGGAAAAACCTAGCAAAAGCTTCCTCAATATAGATGCCCCAAAAAGATAAAAGATAAAACCAACAAGGAGATCAAATCCTGATCCTCCTCCTTCTCCAACTACTTCTCTTCTCCACTAATGTGCTACACAAGTGAGAGTGTGTGTGTCACAAATGAGGAGCACTACACCTCTATTTATATTAATCTGTTCACTTAAGTTAACTCATTTGACATGTAGGATCGATTTAAATCATGTAGGATCGAGTTACACATTTAGGCTCAAGTAACCACACTGGGGTGCTAATGACCCACCTTTACAATTAGAGGGGACTACCTCATGACTCTTATTCGTTCTTCCGATTAGGAGCATTGGGGTACAATGTAATACAAGTGGTTCTCCCGATAGGACCATCAGGGACCACAAAAAGATACATATAGAATATTCTTCGAAGTTACAATATTTCAACACTTGCCCTTAACGAGAAGGGTATTCTACAGCAACATCAACAACAACAAGAGTAGAGATAGGGGACATCATCAACATCAGCAGGGTAACAAATCTATAAATCATTGGAAGCTTTTCAACATCATGTAGTCTTCATCTTCAATCTTCATTCTTCATCATCAACAACATCTTCAGTCTTTGATCAACAACATCTTCAGCATTTTGATCTGTCAATTAGCAACGAAATCTTCAGCACTTGGACCTGCCGATTAGCAACATCTTCAGCACTTTGACTATTCGATCAGCAATAACATCTTCAACATTTTGACCTTACGATCAACAACATCTTCAGCACTTTGACTTTTCAATCAGCAGCAACATCATCATATTCTGATCTATCGATCATAATCATCATCACATTCTGATCTTTCGATCAAAAACATCATCATCATACTCTGATCTTTCGATCAAAAACATCATCATCATACTCTGATCTTTCGATCAGAAACATCATCAACATAGAAACATCATCATCATACTCTGATCTTTCGATTAGAAACATCATGAACATACTCTGATCTTTCGATTAGAAACATCATCATCATACTCTGATCTTTCGATCAGAAACATCATAATCATAGTGCATGATCATCATACTCTGATCTTTAAATCAGTACATCATCATCATCATACTCTGATCTTTCGATCAGTATGTCATCATCATCATACTTTGATATTTCGATCAGTACGTCATCATCATACTCTGATCTTTCGATCAGTACGTCATCATACTATGATCTTTCGATCAGTATGTCATCATACTATGATCTTTCGATCAGTATGTCATCATCATCATACTCTGATCTTTCGATCAGTACAGCATCATCATCATCAGCAACAACCTGCAATCCATAACTCAAAGACAAAAAATTCTTTGGATCACTTTTGGACTTAAAGTCCACGGATGATACAATCCCACCACATTCTCGACAACCGAAGTTACCATATTGATTACAGGAGAATCAGTCCCTATCACTTTAGGACTAAGTCCAAGGACGATGCAATCCTACCACATTCTCGAGGACCGAAGCCACTGGATTGATTACAGGAGAATCAGTCCCTATCACTTTAGGACTATGTCCAAGGATGATGTAATCCTACCACATTCTCAAGGACCGAAGCCACCGGATTGATTACGGGAGAATCAGTCCCTATAACTTTAGGACTATGTCCAAGGATGATGCAATCCTACCACATTATCGAGGACCGAAGCCACCAGATTAATTACGGGAGAATCTGTCCCTATCACTTTAGGACTATGTCCAAGGATGATGAAATCCTACCACATTCTTGAGGACCGAAGCCACCGGATTGATTACGGGAGAATCAGTCCGTATCACTTTAGGATGATGTCCAAGGATGATGCAATCCTACCACATTCTTGAGGACTGAGGTCACCAGATCTATTATGGACAGATGTCTCGGGATGAAACAATCCCTATTCATTCTCGAAGACCAAGGTCTTTGGATCACTTTAGGGCAAGTGCTCAGGGATGATACAATCCCACTGCAACATCACTACTCCCCCTTTCAGGGAAGATCTTTTCGAACCACACCAAGCTTGTCTCAAAAGTGTTCGAACCTCACTCAGGACAGAGGCTTTGTCAACACATTAGCAACTTGTTCATCAGTACTCACATACTGGAGCTTTATGGCTCCCTTCTGCATCATATCTCAAATGTAGAAATATCTGATTTCTATGTGCTTTGATCTGTCATGAAACACATGGTTCTCTGTCATCTTTATACAACTTTGGTTATCACATAGAATCACGGTAGTGTCCAACTCTAGGTTGAATAATATAGACATTAGCTTCCGAATCCATATGGCTTCAGAACTAGTAGAGCAAGCTGCTATATATTCTACTTCGGCTGTTCTTAGTGCAACAATGGATTGCTTTCTGCTAAACCATGAGATCATAGTAGATCCCAGATTATAACATCCACCTGATGTGCTTTTTCTATCTGAGATACTTCCGGCCCAATCTGCATCTATATAGCCATACAATCTATACTCATGGCTATTATCATAATATAGACCAAAGTCTATAGTTCCTTTCAAATATCTCATCACATGTTTTGCAGCTACCAAGTGAACCCGTCTAGGTTGAACTAGATATTGACTTAAGGTGTTCACAGCAAAACAAATGTCTGGTCTGGTATTTGACAAATACATCAATGACCCAATGATCTGTCTGTAATGAGTCACATCCACTAACTCTGATGAGTCATCAGTTAACAACTTCAGGTTGGAATCCATGGGTGTGGACAAGGCTTTGCATTCCAACATGTTGAATCTTTTCAATATCTCTTCTGCATACTTTCCCTGATTGAGAAAGATTCCTTCTGAACTTTTCCATACTTCCAGACCTAGGAAATAGTGCATTAACCCAAGGTATTTCATCTCAAATTCTTCTGCTAGTCTCTTCTTGCTTTTCATAATCTATTTCTCATTTCCTGTCAAGAATAAATCATCCACATATAGTAGTAGGATGATAGGTTCATCTTCTACAACCTTGAGGTAAAGGTTAGGATCAGCTTTACTCTTGGTAAAGCCCATGCTTGACAGGAAACTATCTATCCTCTCATACCAAGATCTAGGAGCTTGTTTAAGACCATACAAGGCCTTCTTCAACTTACATACATGAGTATGTCTATCTTCAACTTCAAATCCTTGAGGCTGTTCTATGTAAACTTCTTCTTCGATAACACCATTCAGAAAAGTTGTTTTCACATCCATCTGGTGTAAGTCCCACTTCATTATGGATGAAAGTGCCATGATATTTCTAATCGATGTATATCGTGATACAGGAGCAAATGTCTCTTCATAATCAATTCCCTCTTTTTGAGAGAAACCTATGGCCACGAATCTTGCTTTATACTTCTCCATACTTCCGTTAGCTGCATGCTTTATTTTGAATATCGATTTGGAGGATACTATACTCTTTCCTTCTAGTTTGGGAACTATATCCCATACATCATTCTTCATTATTGACTGGTATTCTTCAGTCATTGCTTCTACCCATTCTTTCTTCTATACCATTTCTTCATAGTTTGTAGGTTCTTGTTCTACCAGATCACACATCAAGGCTACATAGTTGGAAAAAGTATTAGGTTTTTTTCTTTCCCTTGTAGAGCCTTGAGGAGCTCCATATCTTTTTTCCTCTCATAAAATTTCTCTTGTCCAAGCAGGCTTTCTTTTTCTTGATATCTCCATCATGGGAGGTTCTTGTGGTTCTGCCATGTCATGTTCTTCAGGAGATTCATCTTCAGGGAGACATGTAGTTTCTTTATTTCTGGGTGGTGTCTCTTCTTCATACACTTCTTCAAGTTGGCACTTCTTGGATCTCTTGAGAGCTTCCTCTTCATCAAATGTCACATCTCCACTGGTTTCCATGTGGTGGAATATAGGAATGTAGATTCTGAATGCTTTGCATACTTCACAATATCCAACAAATATCCCCTTCTTTCCAGAAGGGTCTAATTTGGTTCTTTTCTCTTTTGGTATATGAATATATACTGGACAACCAAATATCTTGAGGTGACTTACCTCAGGCTTGAATATATATTCTAGAGTTTTAAACCCAAGAGCACTGTGAGATATTCTATTTTGTACATACACAGCAGTTCTAGCCGCTTCTTCCCATACGTGCATTGGAATATCTTGATCATATATCATTGTCTTCACTGCCTCCATGATGGTTCTGTTCTTTCTTTCCACTACCCCATTCTGTTGGGGATTGTAGGGAGTAGTTAGTTCCCTCTTTATTCCTAGATCTTTGCAAAAGGCATCAAACTCTTTTGAGGTGTGCTCTCCTCCATTATCTGATCAAAGAATCTTAATTTTCTTGTCAGAAAGATTCTCTATCAAGGCTTTGGGCTCCTTGAATTTTTCAAACACTTCACTTTTTTCCTTCAAGAAGTATATCCAAGTCTTTCTTGAAAAATAATTAATAAACGTGATATAATATTCAAAGCCACTTAAGGATGTGGAAGACATTGGACCACATACATCTGAAGGAATCAATTCCAACGTACCTTTTGTTTTTGTTTCACTCTTTGGAAATGGATTCTTGATGTTCTTTCCCTTTTCACATCCTTTGCAAATGCCTTCATGCTTGATCTTCATGTCTGGTAATCCCGTCACTACTTTGTTCACATGAGGTAGAGCCTTGTAATTGATGTGAGAAAGCCTTCTATGCCATAGTTCACTAGGGTTAGTGGACTCATGCACAAAGGTTGTTTCTGAGTGCCCCTTGAGTTTATACAAGCCCCCTTCTTCTTCACCAATGATGATTGCATCTTCAATATTCTTTCCTTTGGGACACATAAGTACTTGACCATATATGAAAGCAACTCTGAATCCTTTCTTATCTAAAGCTGAGATAGAAGGTAAATTTTTCTTTAAACCAGGTACATATAATACATCTTTCATTTTTAAGGGATTACCTGATTCAAGTTTGTAGCTTGCTTCACCAACTCCTTTGATCAGATATTGATAGTCATCTCCTAGGGATACTTTCGAAGGAGAGCTCTTTTCTTCAAGTTTGGACAGAGTTTTCTTTTCTCCCATCATGTGCTTTGAAGCACCACTATCAATAAGCCAAGTAGCTTCTCCAGGAGTCACAGACCCAGAGAGAGCAGAAAACAGTACATATTCTTCTGCATCTTCTTCTCTTGCTTGCTTTCTCGAAGGTCCTTCATCTTCTTCTTCTTCATCCTCATCTTCAACTAGATGAGCATGATATCTTTTGTTGTTGTTGATCCTATGCTTATATTCTTGCTTCTTTATAGGACAGTTTCTGGAAATGTGTCCTATCTTGTCACAGTGGAAGCATTGAAAACCAGAGTAGTCCTTACTTGATAGACTTTCTTTCGATCTTTGGAATCTTCTAGGGGGTTGATGCTCTTTGTGACTTCCCTTCTTGAGGATGGGTTGATTCCTTCTTCTTTTTCTGGTATGAGTGACTAGGGCTTGATCATCCTCTTTTAGTAAGGCTTCTCTATTTGCCACTCTAGTCTCCTCTTGAATGCATTCTTCCCATACCACATCAAACTGCATGCTTTCCTTCCTGGCACACATCATTTGAATGAATGATTCCCATGGTCTAGTGATACCATTGAGAGTAGTCATAACCATTTCATCTTCATCAAGCTTATCTCCAATAGCTTCTAGTTGCTCTTTGATATGGGAAACCTTTGAAAAGTAGTCTTGGATGGATTATCCATGACTCATCTTGATGCTCTTCAATTGAGCTCTTAGATTCATCTTCCTGTTGATGTTTCTTCCCTCAAACAATCTGGAAAGGGCATCATACATTTCTTTTGGAGTCTTCTTGGATGACACTTGAGGAATCAAGTGATCCTTAATGGAGTCAGCAATAATTCTTTATGCCCTAATCATATCCTTTCTGTGCTTCTCCTTGGCTTCCGCTTCTTTAGGTTCTAACACTTCTTCTTTGACATACTTATCAAGATCATTCTCTTGGAGAATGAGACCAATCCTGTATTTCCATGCTCGAAAATTCTCTATGCCTTCTAGCTTGTCTTCAAGCTTAGTGCTTGAAGTCATCTTGCTAGAGAATTACAAAAAAATGAAATTTTGTGGAATGAGAAACTGAACTTACCAGGATATGTGCTTAAATGAGGTGAGTTTACTGATGTACTTGGATTCTGGAAATCTCGATTCTTCACCTTTCAAATCAGACGATTCAGCTTCCGCAAAAGATTCATGTCACTGTTTCTGTGATATCTCCGCAATTGCTGCCCCTATGTGTCTGAAATTTCGCAATGAGGTAGAATAGTATGTCCCTGATCCAACACCATAGGTTTCATCAAAATTGGTTTCACCAATTTGTATTTATGATCCTTTTCCCAAGGTGACCTGTTACGGGACTGTTCAGAACAACAAAGTTGTACAGCATGCCATGTGTCACTGTTTCATATTCTGGGTCTAAAATTTCGACCATAGAAGTTACAGTCTGTTCCCTTTGTGGGACATCTTCAGGAATTCTATTTGGACCTCTATAGCCCAAGCTATAGAAATTTTCCCTAGGTGTCCTGTTTAGGGATGAATTCTGGAAGAGGTTGGAATCCTAATTTGGAGGGATCATATCTCACGGAATATAGTGAATCTAAGGCTAAATTTTGAATACAGTGTACAGAAGGATTTTATCTTCAGCCTTTGAAATTTTCAGCTCCTGAAACTTCTCCAATCTTGGGATATAGCGAATATACCAAAACTTAGCAGTTTTAGTATTTAGTGTTTTTCTAGCTCGGGGTCAAACTAGGGTTTGACTTTCCCAGAGTTTCACCCAACCAAAAAACTTGATCGAGGTCTCTAGACTTCAATTTTTATGACGAGAGAAATCCTATGCTGGGCTCACTCAAAAATTCTTTTTTTTCAAGTAGCCCTAATTTTCCACACTGAAAACTGAAAATGCTTGGAACCGAATTCCTCTTCGACAGAAAGATGTGCCCTTCAATGGAGAGTCATCCTAGCCTTCTTTTGCTGATCAATCTTTGAGAGAGAACCAAAAAGTAAGAAGCCCTAGATTCTGTAGCTACATAATGTCTTATTTTCAGGGTGGCTCTGATACCATGTTAAATTTTCATATGCTTAGCTAAGACATCAGTATTTCATTTCATTTTCATGACAAAAGCATATAAACAGGATCAATGAAACATAGACAAGCACAACCAAAAAAAAGGAAAACACAGATTTATCTTGGGAAAACCCTACAGGGAAAAACCCAGCAAAAGCTTCCTCAATATAGATGCCCCAAAAAGATAAAAGATAAAACCAGCAAGGAGATCAAAGCCTGATCCACCTCCTTCTCCAGCTCCTTCTCTTCTCCACTAATGCGCTACACAAGTGAGAGTGTGTGTGTCACAAATGAGGAGCACTACGCCTATATTTATATTCATCCATTCACTTAAGTTAACTCATTTGACATGTAGGCTCGAGTTACACATGTAGGCTCAAGTAACCACACTGGGGTGCTAATGACCCACCTTTACAATTAGAGGGGACTACCTCATGACTCTTATTAGTTCTTCTGATTAGGAGCATCGGGGTACAATGTAATACAAGTGGTTCTCCCGGTAGGACCATTGGGGACCACAAAAAGATACATATAGAATATTCTTCGAAGTTACAATATTTCAACATGTAATTCGTTACAAACTTTCACTAATGCAAGGAATTTATTCTCTTAGATTATCGTGGTCTATTGGTCAAGTTTCGTTGAAAATATTGATTTTTCTTACTTCAAATTGCTTATCAAACACTGTCAATCTTCTGCAATTCATAAGTACATTTATCTATAATTTTGATTTATCTTTGCTCATGATCTATGTATGATTAAGGTTTTAAAAGATTTTATTCAATTAAAACTTTCATCTATTTCTGCAAATGATTCACAGATAGTTATAATATATGTTAATTTTTAAATTAACATATTAATCATAGGTTAATATTGAATTATTCTAAATATTTAGCTTACCATCAGCCAATTTTGATTGATTTATAGTAATTTGAGTTGATAAGTAATTAAATATTTTTCACATTTCTGTTAAATTTGTGACCATACTTATCTATTTTCATATCAAGTTAACATGTACATCAAACAACATCCTTCTTAAGGTATCTCTAGCTTAGTTTAGATTTCCTTCCTATGTATATTGTTTTAGACTTAAGACACTTTTATTCCTTCTATAGGAAGACAGTTCCTTCCATGATCAAAACTCATCGACTCAAAGAGTGGCAGTGGAGGCCGGATATCTGTGGGTGTTAACTACACCAAACAACTCGAGGATAGGGTAATACTTGCATAGGATTTCCTGAATCCTTTGGCTAAGTTTCCATCCTCTATTGTGAGCCTTGGAAAACATTCCAGAAACCAAGTTACCCAAGGCTTCAAAAAGTATATAAACAGAGAGAGCGCAATGATTAATGTAAATGGAAAATTTAGTGGAAATTTTAACATCAATTTAACATTACTCTGCTTAGTTTCTACTCCAAATGCAGGGAAAAACACAACTACCTCCCCAACTATTGTAAATTCTTATTTCTATATGATGCCTTTTTTTTATGATATTAGTAATGCCTATAACTTAGATTCTACAAAACATGAATCCTCTTATGGTGTTCCATCCAAGAATGTTCCTCAACATGAGGCTACATTGGATACTCAATGTTATCCATCCCACATGCACACCCTCTGCAAGGTAAACATAACGACTCTCAATTCTTAAAACAACAACTAATCCGACTAATCATAACAAATTCGTAACCAAATTGATTTAGTCAACTAGTTGGTGAAAAACAATTGTATTATCATCACCTAACTGCATCCAAGTGGCCTAAATTTTCAATCTCCAATCAACCTATTTTTCATACAAAAGTTTCCTCTTAATATTTTTTAGATGTTTAAGTACAATTAGTTCTACTAGCTTCCTAAAAAACACCAATAGTATTCCCCATGAACATCTCTCATAGTTCCTCCTATTAGTACTTAAAGATGCATCTGACTGCAAAAGAACCATGTTTAAGACATATTAAATATGAAAGGTTGTTTGTTTAAGGTCTGGATGTTGGTAGGTTTTGTAAAGGGGATAAAAGAATATTACAGACATAGAAAGCGTAAAACAATTGAATACATCAGGCTCTGTGAATAGCAATGAAAGGATGGTCTGAAACAAAAGACATCAATCATGTCTCAGGTTCGAAGTTACTCATGACATGTGGAATAGATTGTTCATTCCCATATTAACACAAAAACTATGTTCAGGAAAAAAAACTTAGAGCATAAAATCATGAACATAGAATTATAGGATGAGCATTCACAATAAAAAGATGATCATGAATGATTTCATGACCATAATCAGCTTACACAAAATTGTATAGCATTTAGATTGCAAAGTCAACTAGAACCTCACACAAAATTGATAGAAAATCATGTTCAGATTATAGGCCTCCAACAGAAATTACAAAGCATGTAATAACCATTCTAAATACAATTCTCGGCCCTTTACAATATTGCTCATCCTCCTAGATGGAAGTGAACCCCCCTCTATTCTAATTACATGAATATGTAAAAGAGTACAATACATGGACTGTTATAGATTTTTTAGGAATAAAATTTATCATCAAGCTAAAAATAGACCATAGCTCAAACTATTTTCAATAAGATTTGTAATTGCTTAGATCAAAATATCTTCAAATCCTCCTCTTTTATTTGAATCTCTTGATTGTCAAGTGTCTTGTCTCCAACTAAACAAAATTTCTCAAATGCTTATTTAGAAATGACTAAATGTTTACCAAGATATGGATTTCAGATAATCTTGTTGAATGCTCTGCCATTTGTCCATTGGTTGTTCCTCAATAACTGAAAATTTGGAAATAATCCTTTAACTATTGATTTTCATCCTTAAAACCTTGAGATGGTGAAATCAAGCTTGATGCTAATTGTCTTCCTTAAAATTTGGGATATTCCCCATCATATTTGGAACTCACCCTTTAATTGATGCATGTCCTTCTACTTGTCTAGTTTTCATTTGGTGTTTTCCAAATTTTCTAAATTCCTCTTAATGAATTAGGAAAATAACTTTCACCTTGTCAAATAAACAAAACTATTTCAATGTTTTTTCTAATGCTTGTTGTAGTATTTGTGTAAACATATTATCTTCTTAAATACTACTAAATATCAAGCATCCTCAATCTCTACAAGTGCAGGCTATGCATTGAGGGTATCTCTATGAACATGAAAAAAATATTAATAGTAAGCTAGATTACCTTATAAAATATAATATATCCATCCTACACTCATTCCCAGAAGACTCTTCAGTACCATATATCTAAAGGAGAAGTGCACTTTTATAAAACAAGAAAATTCCTGTCTCGACTTATGACACTGAGATGAAACCCAATGGTATTGTCCTTAAATAGAAGGCTCTATATCAGTCATACTATTCAATGTAAGTTCTCTCCAACCCAATAGCTTTTACACTTTTTAAAATCAGTTTGTTCAAATTTCAATATTTGGATATAACATACAGCACTGGTTCCTCCATTCGCATATCCTTTGTATCATGAAGTTTCACAATTACTTCCTCTTCAATAGCCAATAGCATCTTCCCTTCTATGTATTGATTAGAAACAACTTGAAAAACTATGAGGGAAATGAGCTCCTTAAGCTTGAGAATGAGTTAGTGCACATCTTCTAATCAAAGACATAAGTGAAAGAAAAATACCATCCGGAAAATCTGGATTGGATCACTCTCTGTGTTTTACAACGCATATCTGTGAAGAAAGCCCTCCGACCAACCCAAAATGATGACATGTGAAATTTCTGGCGCCACTTGGGCGATCAAGCACCTATTTAATTGAGTGCGAAGAAAGTCATTCCACTCATATTGCATTATATATATTGTGCCTTCTTTCAGGCTCGATCTTGGGGTCTTTGTATGGACATTACTCCCTTGCTTTTCTCATGACTTTGAAAATGACGTGGAATGTAAATTGATATCGACTTAGACATTGCCCTCTAAATTCCAAATTAAAACAATTAGAAATTATTCAAATAAAATTAATATTAAAATGTTTTATAATAATAACTTGTAAACATTTGCCTTTTTTTTAAAACAATCTAATACCTATAATATAATAAAATTACCATCGGTATATAAGACAAGACAATATTGCAAGATAAGACAAATTGTAAATGAATTAAATCATGACAACTTTTGTTAAAAAATAGGTTTTTCAAGTGATAAGAACCTGGAATTTGGCCAATGAAAATTTGAATTCCAAAAGGTGAAGACGAATCAGTAGATTTAAATATTTTGAGATAAAGAGAGTATACTAGTTTGATCGAGACACTCATGGCTTTGACAAAAATTTCTAGTGGCAAAAATTAGGGTCCCATCTTTACATGCACGTTGCCGAAATCTAAAAAAATTGATGGCAGAAGATCTTGGTACCAACACCTCCTTAGTTTGCTTGAGTTGTTTGTCTCTATTTATGAACCTTTCGCCTACCCACAAAACCACCGTCTCTATATCTTTCTTTAGGGAACTTGTAAAACTTGCAGTTGTTGAGACTCCTAAATCTGGATTGTAGCACCTCCAAGTGGTCCTCACCAACTCTTGGAAATCCTCTTCCTAGTATAGTTTGGATTAAATTTAAAACTACTCCCCACCTTCTAATAATTCATCTTTAATTGAGAAAAGATTGCACTATGGTTATAAAATATGCCATCCTTCCTCCTATATCTTTATTTTTCCACTTGTTGCAATAATGAGGCTGATACTATGTATATAACTATTTGTTTTAATACAAATTCCCTCCCATCCTTACTCTTCCACCACATTGTCTTGGTGGAAATTCGATCCACGTCTTGTAAACAAACACATTAAATGTGATGAAGGAAGAACTATATCAATCTATTCACAAGAGCTAACTCACTCCACACCTCTGATCTATTCAAAGTAAAATCCAAATCATCATACTAATAATTATAGATTCTCAGATAACTTCTAAATTGATTGCCCCCTTTCTAAAGATGTGTTTTCCATCATATGGTTTATCAACATTTAGAATAATAAAGGACTTTCCTAGTATTTTACTATAAATTTCCATGCATATGTCTAAAAATACAATAAAAGAATTGATTATGGTTAGATTTTTGTTCCATCCTATTGTTAAACTCCTAGCAAGTCCTATTGAATCAATGAAGGTAAACTCCCAATCCTTGTAACACTCCTTCGAAAACTCCACGAAGACAACCCTTCTACGCATAGTTTCTTGAATTAAAAAGTACAACTAGATTATGTACCTCAACCAATCTTGTTAGGTATATTTTGTTGCGTTTAATTCCCAAACCTTTAATATTGGTAGACAATATATCATGTCAAACCTCCTTTCATGGTTTGCACTGCTCTAAGTACTCTAGTGATGTGTCGATTCCAACCTTGTTTAATTTATTAGTTACCTTAGCATGTGCATGTGATAAAAATGATTTTCTCCCAACCTAAATAGTGTGTCCTTATTTTGGTCAAACCCGAAACTCCTTGTAACATTCCCTCCCACATATATCTTCTTATGGTGTAGATCACAGTGCATCATATATTGTGATCTTCTTCACATGGAAGGCTCCCTCCCAAGATCAAAACCCCTCTATCCAAATTGCTAGGTCTATCCTTCCTTAGTAATGAACTATTAGAATACAATTCAATAATATAACTAGCCATACCTCTCTTACTTCTACCCCCACCCCCACTATCGTTTGTTTCCTATAATAAGCACTAAGTAATTTTGAGCCCTCAACAAAAGTCCTCCAATTATCCTTTGAGGTAGTATTTTCATTGTCATAAATATAATCAGGATGCTCAATATCATAGGTCGAAATACACTTACCACTATTATCCCAATCCTCTTGAGTAGGTTGAGAAAATCTATCCTCATTAGTGACCTCTTTAACTACATGTGACTCAATGACAACTAAAACTTGAGATGGAAAATTGTGTTAGTCTAAAGTTGTCCTAGAAATAATGTGAATTGAAGGTTTTATCGCAACAAAGGAATTAGTAATAGTGATGTCCCCAAAATTTTGAACCTCTTCAACATCTTCTACTTAGGAATCATCACCTTATACCTTCTTCACAAAACCACCATTCTCCTCTTATGGCCTTTGACTTTAAACCTTTATCTCCACCTCAATATTGTTTGTAATTGACTTGCTCCTCCAAACAACCTTGTTGAAGTATAAAGCATAATAATTTTCTAGGTAGCTATATTGATGCCACCTTGTATAATGAAAAAACATGTAGGATTAGTCGAAGGATTAAGTAAAAGTCCTCTCACCAAAACAATCTCCAATATTTTTGAAAGAATATTCCTATCCTATTTCCACAAGTGGATGAGCTACTCATCATTTATAGCTTGATTTATAATTCTAGTCCATCTCAATTGTTCTTCTAATCCTATCACCTAGAGTTGTAATATATTCATTGGTATATAATTCCATTGGAGGATTTGGTAATTTCTCCTAGATGGGTATGGCTATATCAACCTCTTATTTAGAATAAAAGCAAGTGTGCCAAGGATTTATATTTAAGTAACATGAACTCTAAGATGAATTACCACCAAGAATAATTTTGCATCATCTTCATATTGAAAATGGAGCTAATTCATCCACATGATAACAAGTTTAAAATACAGACCATAGTCAATCAATGAATCCCATTTGTTATGTGTCTAGGTATTTAAAGTTTCCTTAGACATATGCTTTCTGATAAATTTTTCCACTAGGGTTTTTCTTGTTTAAGACAAGATTTAGTCTACCCTCATATCTTCTCCAATAATAAATATAATCCCACCATCCTTCGTGAGAACTCTTCTATTTTTTCACTAGTTTGGATTAGCCTCAGAACTAATTCCTTTCCAATGATTGAGTTACGTCTTATCAAATGGTCCTTTCAATAAATTCCTTCTTTGTTGTGTTATTTCTCTTATAGCTTGCATTTTCATTATTTATTACATGAGGTTTCTCTCATCTGGTATCAAAGCACTTTCTTGGGCTCGCTGGGTGGAATTTCTGTAACAACAAAACAAATTGGAGTGGCTTCCTAGTGCTATGATGATTGCAATAGTTCTTATTCTTTGCCTTCGTATCGTTAATTTCAATTGAAAGTTCACATCAGAGACTGACCTCTATCTGTTTAACTATGGGAAGTACCTTGGCATAGCCCTAAAACTCATTGTAAGGAGTACCACATGAACCCTGAAGTAGATGTCCATTGAGAGATCCTTTCAGTGAAAAGGGAAATGGAACCTACCTCATTGATTAGTTCCCACCCATGAAGTAAACCAAGAGTTATCATTTGTGGAAAAGTGGTTGTCAGTTTTACCTAAGCCGTGGAGTGAGGTGTACTACCTTAATATGTAAGTCATTAAAAAAATTTGGTGGGCCACAAAATACCCTGAAACTTTAGTAACCCCAACATAAATGGGTTCCATATCTATTTCTATTTGATAAATAGAATATTGCATCTTTCCAGAGCCACCGTATATCGATTCCACCAAAAAACAATGAGTATACATTTCTGTTTTTTCACCATATCTTCTTTTCTTTAGCTCTGTTTCCCTTGAAAATTCATTGAAACCCCTGCAATTCCATTTTTCATATTTCATTCCTTGAGTACCCTATCCCAAATTCGAACTTCCTAAGCAAGAAATCCCACATTTGTTTACTTTTAGGGTTTTCCATAACTTCTTTGATTCTCACCCAATCACAATCAAAATTTTCCACAATGTTCATTTCTTATTTATGCTTCATTGTCCGACTTTCAAAAATTTTCCCATTCTTTCACCCCCTTCTAAAATCCCCATTTACTGCTTCCCTTTCTCTTAGAAAATGTCAAAAACCTAGTCAAACCCAAATTATGCATCAAAGTTTTTCCCAACTCCAAATTTTCCTTTTCTAAAAAAAAATTGTTTTTTTTCTATCTCTTCCCAACAAAAAAAAAAAGTCTTGGTTATGGTGTTAAGTTTTTAATGGTTATACTAGATCTAATAGCATTTAGCGTCATAACAACATAACCATAATAAAATGGATCACTGAAATATAGACAACTACATAACCACAAAAGAACATAAAGGTTTGTCTTAGGAAACCCTCATAGTGAAGAAAACCCAACAAAACTTCCTCTATATAGATGTATCAAAAGTACAAGAAAAGACCCCAGACAGATGTGCCTTCTCCCATCATATAT